>MVJL01005528.1:0-61602 GCA_002156465.1 Macrocentrus cingulum
ACCCCCCCCCACACCCCCCTCGAATGCCTGGCATTAAGGGGTCAAGCGAAACCTCCGGTATTATTTGGAACCTGGTGAACACATCAGGGTCGGTTTGCATACGTAATCGGAACGGCCTGTACTTCCTTACGTAGTTCTATTTATTATCATGGTCGTGGCGTATCATACATGGACCGAAGAACAATTTTCGTCATCAGAAGTACATGCCCTGCATACAAACTCCCTTGTGAGTGGTGGAGTCAAGCTTCCTTGATACACTGTCTCACTCAATAAGATTTAATCAATTCATGCATCATAGATGCGTGCTCATCTTTATGTTTTAGTCATTGACTTGTACCTCAGCTTATCCCCTGTAGCTCGGGTATGCGTGATCGCTAGTTCACGAGGTGCCCCCACACTAGGCACCCCCTGCATGAAAACTAATTGATGTAAGTATGAAAAAATCTATGTATTTTGGCTTGAACGAAAAATAACATTCGATTTATTACAGTTTAATGCACTTCTTTCCCCAGGAGGCGGTGTGCCCAGTAGGGAAATGATCGCCAATTATGATTATCAAAGGTAATTTATCATCAAACCACAGGCAAATTGATGATAGCATATTCAATTACTTAATGAAGACGAATCTTCATCGAGTAATACTCTCTGATTTCTTGCAGGCACATCATTTCATGACAACACGGTCAGATGTGCAGTTGTTATTAAAAAAAATATGCTTGACGACAAGCAATGTTTTGGATGGCATTTAAGCACGGCTTCGTGCTATTATGTTTTTGGATAACAGTATCCCAGTGACCTAGAAACTGCATTTAAGTTTATACAAAGGTAATAATCTATGGTATTCGTTTGATATAACGTATAGTATTGCACACAGTTTAATGTTTTTAATTCCTATAATCTATTTTTCAGAGTGTTCTTGGAAATTATTCCACAAAAAGGAAATAGGCGTGGAAAAAATTTTGCAAAAAGTTTGTTCATTTAGTTTGGCAGTAAAAACTCTATATGACAGATTGAAACAGTTCCGAGCAGAAAATAATACTAATTAGATTCACTTGATGGTTTTTTCGAAGATGTCATAGTATAAATATTTCAGTATGAAAAGTCACGAGAAATTGTATACATATTTTTTTCTTCATAATTTATTGATGATTGTTCTACTGCTAATAATTGTTATACTATTGTCAGTAATTATACTACTGATTATTATAATGCTAATAATTTCGAAAACAAAGCTTTGTCAATTCATCGCAATAAATACATATTTGCTTTGAAAATGAATTCCTAATCATGTATTAATTTTAATGTAGATCTCTTTGAATTTGATTTTCCGCGATATAAAATTTAATACAAGTATTTGAAAAACTCACAATGTCTAACTATAACTTTTAATAATCAAGTCAACACTTCGTTTTCTGAAAATTCTCGATTCTCCATGAAGAATAGTTTTTCATCACCAGCGGAGCGAAAATACTCGTTTTCGCTCCGCATGGGAGGAGCGGAAACGGACGATTCCAGGTCCGGAAAAAAAATAATGAAAATCGCACCTTCTCTATTTGAAACCTCTTATTTGAAAGTTTTTTCGGTTGTTTTTTTTTTCAAACTGGGGATGAAAGGGTCATTTAATCATTTATATAACATATGCATTCGAAGAATTCAAGATGTTAAATTTTCAATTGAACAAAAGACTAAAAGAGCTATAAATAATTATTTGAAGGCAGTGATTATAAAAAAATTGTAGGGGATGTCTTTTCTAACATTTTCCCGTATTATTTATTTAAAAATATTAATTGGAACCGGAGAAATATGATTTTTAACAACTTATAGATATAAAAATTTTTTATATTATATTTGGTTTCCGTATTTCTTTAGTTGCTTTGCGGCCATATTGTTCATATATAAGTTTGAAAAAACAAACCGTTCTGCTCGCGTATAGTTTACGCACAATTGTTGATTGAAAATTAAAACTGATGATAACTGAAGATATCCAACCCTACCTAATATTGTCAGATAATTAAGTCAAACGTTAAAATACTCGGAAAAGCATCGGTTACAAATCCCTCACCTTAAGTGATAGGAATTGAGTATGGTTAGGCACACCAGATACTTACCTGCGTTCAAACGTCGCGAAACTAACCTCAAAAATGCCGAATATGTACGTTATAACGTGGTGGTTCGGTCGTGTGCACTAGCAACAGTGGTGAAAATGCCTGCGAATTTTGGTATTTTGTGTAATCTTAACTATGGAGAAGCCTACTCGAAAACGCGGACGTCCGCAAATACTCGACGCCGAAAATATTGGTGAAGTGCTCATGCGATTCAAAAATGAAATCATTGTCAGTGATGGTTTCAGCGTGATATCCAAACATGATGAGATTTGGGTAGGAATTTTGAGGGAGTTAACGTGCTTCAAAAATGTTAACGCGATACATTCCTACGTATCATGCAATCGAAATGGTATCCGTGATCTTCTGTGCCCTGGATTTTCCAGTAAAAAAAAGGCAAATGATTCGTATGATTCGCAATGTGATGCCACCGCTAAATTGGTTGAAAATTCCCCGCTGGAATCGTCAATGAATGAAAGCAATGAGCCAAAAGAATCGTTCACATGTGTGATATCTGTCCCAGCTACAGAATTTCTCGCACTTGTAGAAGGAAGAGAAACTTTTCTTAAAAAAACAAGTAAAAGACGAGCAATTGTGCGCAGCCGGATGCGATTAAAAAAAGGTAAGCAAAACGTACTTTCTAAATGATATACAAGAATATTTACCCTTAAAACGATGAGTACACACTTTGCACTTATGCTTAAAAAAATATCTGACTAGATTTTTTTCACATATTTCAGGTCTATGGCAGCATTTTATTACAAGCAAACTTTGGGACACTACAAAAATAAAATGCGGATTTTTGTTTAGCGGTCATAGTATCAATCAAGATGTGACATCTGAGCGTTTTGACGGCAAGTGCAAGTGCGGTTCCAAAATCCAGTGTCTTCTGTCACGAGCGAATAACATCATCTCACTCGAATGTGAGATAACATTCAGCTCGAAAAATTTGCGATGTGGGAAGAGACCGGTTCGCAGACCTATGCGTGACGAGTGGGGTGCGAAATTGCAAACAACTTCAGCAGACAATGCGCGAACTGACTTAGCGAGGGATTTAGTGGACGAAGGAGACCCGGAACCGGCTCATTTACCATCAGCACCAGTTCTCAGAATGATCAAATACGAGTATGCACAGAAGAAATACTTAGACAAGGATCCGATCAGAGCTCTACAAATTTTGAATTAGCGTGGGCAGAAAATGCACGGTGAAATAACGATGATCGCTGCTGAGCCATTTACGTGTCATTACCAAACGAACCATCACGTGACGATGTATCGAGCTATAGCAAAACAAGGGGTTTGTGAGCCTTGCTATTGATGCCACTGGATCAATTATTCGTCCCATAAAACGGCCAAATGGAGATAAAAGCGCCCCAATATTTTTTTATCATGCAGTTGCTACAACTCCCAGTGGACAAGTCACTCTAGGTCAAATGCTCAGTGAAACCCATACAAGACGAGCCATTCTTAACTGGTTGATAAATTGGATTGAAGGATGCAATTTACCCGTGCCTAAAGAAGTTACAACCGACATGTCTCGCGCGCTTCTTGCAGCAACTGTTCGAGCTTTTACGGGTTTTCAAACAATTTATGAGTACGCTGATGCGTTTCTATCGAATCTAACGGCAGCACCTGCTTTGTGTTACATTAGAATCGACGTAGCACATTACATGCATATTTGGGTCATTTTTCTTCGTGACGTGCGATCAGACGTGTCGGCATTTTATAAAGCATTGATCGGCAAATTGATTTTGGCTCGCGATTTAATAGAAGCTCGAAAAATTTTGTTTGCTGTATTTGTGATCGCACAGAGTCAGAATGAAGGTTTAACAGACTCGTCTGAAATATCAGCTTGTGAAGAACAAAAATGTTTCATGGACCAAGTACTACCAAAAAATGTTTACGACGAAATCGGGATCAGCATGGTTGAAATTGAGAGCCACAACGAAAGGATTATTCCTGTTGAGGACGATCGCAGCTCAGTTCAATCGAGTCGTTGGTTTGAATGGACAAAAAATATAGACAACGTAGCACAAAAAGCAATTGCTGATCGGCCGGGGACGAAAGCAAGTGCTTTCTGGTTGCCTAAAGTCGCTGAAAAATTATTGCAGGACATGAAATCGTTCCCTTTGTGGGGTTGTGCTTTCCGAGATTTGTTTGGATATGGGCGTTGTCCTCCACCTAGTGTTGCGGCAGAAACACAATTCAACATACTCAAAACTCACCGACTGCGGAACGTCACTGTACCTTTGAGAGTGGATGAATTCGTCAACACAATGACTGCAAAAAATGTAAATGCAATGAAATTGGAACACTGAAGAAAAATAAAGGAAAAAAGAACAAAAACAAGAAAAAATACGAATGAAAAAAAAAAGAAATAATTTTTTGAATTTTCAACATTAAGTAATAAATTTTAGATGCATATTAAATTTTCAATATATCAAGTATTGAATTTTCAAGACTTTTGTTCTTAAATTTACAAGCAAAAAAGTACTTGTTAATTGCTTCAAGTACTTTTACTGGAAATTTCAATCAATTTTTTTTTTACAGTGCCCTGGGATATCAAACTGGAATTGATGTGTAGGGTGGGTTTTAAATAATAAGAAGAATTCTAGTTTGTAAAAATAATCTTGAGTTTTATTTAACACTTAAATCATGGGTAATAAATAAAATAAAGAAAAAAATAGATCAAAATAATGAAAACGTCCGAAATACAGTTACATAATTGATAAAATAATTTCAGAATATATTTGAACGATTTAACTGCAAGAATGGCTGCCAGAAATGCGAAAACCCGGCTTATTATTAACGTTTCAGTTGCGACAATTTTTATGTGGAAGAAAGTGAAATACTGCCACAATGAATGCCACGAGTTTGCTTTATTAGCAATTTTGGAAACCAAGGCTTTTGGCCTTGGAGACATCCGGAATGTATATCGTCATGCGATATTCGTGCCTTCGGATATCTTTCGAAGTAACTATAATAATTTATGAAAAAGTCAAGTGTTCAGCACGTAACAGTCTTAAATCTCCATCTATTATTGTTCCGTCGTCTACCACCTAAGAGATATTCCGTGAGATTTTTTTTATGATTAGAGATATTTACAAAAGTTAAATTTTATTGAATTCCAGAGACTTTAGAACATTTTAACAGTGTTTACAATCAATGATTTAGTAAAAATGCCTGCAATTTCCATGCATTAATGTATAATAACGACATGTAGTTACATATAATTGGCTCTAGAGCACGCATTATAATTATTTCAACTGGAATCGTTGTATAGAATGTTGAAGAATAAAAATAAAAAATCAGCATACTTTCTACAATTAACTACTGCAAGTATATTTAACAAGTGCATATTTTCTCGTATATTTTACGATAGATAATTCCTTTATTAATTACTTTACTTCATAATTTTTTTCATTTGTTTTGTTTGATATTGCATACTGTATTGAGCGTTTTCAGCTTTTGTGATTAACGAATCAAGTTTATCTATGTGAGATGCAACTTTGTCATTGATATCACTTGATCTGCATGCTGCAGACGTTCTACCATCAATTAGGCTTTTTGAATTAGGCGATTGTAAATTATCTTCAGTAGTTATAGTCGCTTCATCAGTAGTCTCTTTCATAGTCATTGCATTTTCTCCGGAAAGTGGTTTATGATCAGGAGTACGATTTTGAGAGGTCACACGAATCTTGAGAATTGTTCCTAGACTGCTGCAAGCCGACTGTAAAATGGCATGGAGTTATGACATTCGGTTGAATTTTATTCAATGATAGTATGTAGAGAAAAAAATATTGCGTCGTTTTAATTGAAAAATAAACAAATAATCTAGTTATCTATTTGTTTCCTCACTGCCCTTAACACCCAAATTGTTGAAGTAGAATTTGATTAATCAAAATCTGATTAATATCAGTGACAGGTGATACGCAGTTTGCATGAATTTCAAATGAATTTTCAAGTAAAGCATTTTTCTTATACTCTCACACTTAAAAAAATGTGTGTGGTTTATTATAAAAAAACTAGGTGAACATACTTTTGTAAAATTACATCAAAGTTCACAATAGCTGTTGATGACTTTAGCCGTTATAGGGCAATTTAAAATAACCAAATAACAAAATTAGCACCATAATCGTTTTTATAGAATATCGATGTGTATACTATTTACTGGTATATATTGCAATTCCATTCTTGATGGGAACAATAACATAAATTTGAATTAGATTTAGACTAAAATATTCTACTATTATAGAGCCTAAAATCCTTTCTAAAATAATTTTCAGGAATTCTAATTGCTTTCAAAATACATCTACTTTAATAGCAAACAATTGAAAATCTTTGTCACAACTTAAGACCGATTTGCTTGTAGGAGAATGTGGGGCCAAATGGGGTACTTAAGGTAATGATAATTTTTTAGACCCCACAAGTGTAAAAAATAAATAAAAGCTTGCTAAAAAAGTCAACAATTAAAAAAATAGTTATACAGCTGATAAAATACAGTTTTACTGATGCCAATAAATTGCAGTAAAAGCTTGCTAGACATCAGAAAAATTTAAATAGATGGTTAGATAATATTAAAAGTAAAGTTTGACTATAATTAGACAATAATTCAATTGTAGTAGGCGCAATTGAAGAGAAAAAAAATTTACTCGCTACTCAGGTACCCGATTTTGACCCCATACCCCAATTTGCCCCACATTCCCCTAGTTATTTGCCAAATTCTAAGGTGTACGTAACTGATTTTAATGGAATGTTTGATGATCACGCTGCATAATATTGTCATTATAATTCGAACACAATGTTAATAAAAAATTATTTTACTTGCCTTAAACCTATTTATTTTTTTTTGTGTTGCATTTAGAATGGTGTTCAATTCATCGAAGCCGCCACTAATTCGAGTCATCCCCTCGTCAGTTTCGTCCAAGTTCTTTAACATCAATTGTAGGTATTAAATGGATATTGAGACGTTTATGTTTATATAAAATTATTTATTTCTTATATTAAAACTTTCTATTGAAATACCTGAGCAGCATTATTCTCCAAGTCTTCCTCAGAACTACGCTCATGATTCTCGGATTTCAGAGATTCCAGCCACTCTTCTTTCGTCGGTGGTAATTCTCCCAACAGTTCTGCTCGCTGGCAAGCGTATAAATAGTCCTCGGCCATAATCTGGCACTTACTAATTCCTCTGATTAATGAGAAATGCAACCCGAATCTAGTTACTGCTCCATGCTGTGCCCT
Organism: Macrocentrus cingulum; assembly: GCA_002156465.1. NCBI lineage: Eukaryota > Metazoa > Arthropoda > Insecta > Hymenoptera > Braconidae > Macrocentrus > Macrocentrus cingulum. Next base: position 7,347 of record MVJL01005528.1, read on the forward strand.
CGACTGAGGTAGAGAACATATATTGATCTTGGTTTTGCGCAGGTCCGCAAATTATTACAGCTTTGATATGGGCAACGATACTTCGCAATACCGTGTATTTAGTATTTAGAACTTAGAATGTTTAGCAACACTTTTAATCCAGAGAAAATTGTTTAAAAATTTCATAGTTTATTATAACAATAATAAGGAATGACCTGTCAAATTTTCAAATTTTTTTTCTTCTTAGTTTTGAAGAAAATAAATTTTTGAGTTGCAAGTTTTACATGACCAAGCGTAGGGGGCCGATAAGGGTAGTAGAAACCCATATTACCACGCGACTGGTAAAGGAGGTCCCGTAGAGCCCTTCTCGGCCATTTATACCTTAACATCTGTACGACCTTACATTTGTACGAGTAGAACGTGCAACTTATAAATTTTTTTTCTCCTAAACTCATAGGAAGGACTCGAAAATTTTCAGGTTATTCTTTATTATTGTTATAACGGACTGTTATATGATATGAATTTTCGAAAAATTATTTCTGGAATAAATTTTCTGCTACAAACTTATAGAAATATAATCATATGATATGATATGATATGATATCGATATATCGTATATAGATTGGCCATTGTGGTATACGGTTTTATCACCGATGGTGCGCCTCGACGTGCCATCTGCGATAAGAAATTCTATGGTTCTCAGATGGTAACCATTATAATACAAAAACCCGTATGAATATGATGTCCAACCTGTATTACCTATGACTCAAATGGTAACGGGCTTAGGAATCAGAAAAGATTGCAATAAATTTATAATACATTAACTAGTTAACGACCGACTGGTCGTTTTAGGTACGTAGTGCACATACTTCTTTATGGCAGTGTGTATCAGGGCTACTTTATATGCATATTCCTTCTGCGGTGGGTAGAGCGGGGACTACGGGAAATCCAAGTATGTAATGAAGCGCTTCATATATGTATGATATAAAACCCTTTATATTACCAATAATTATCTTTTCTCCTTTTTGCATGCCCCGTTTATGCGCAGCATACACTGTTAGAAATGGATAGCTCCGACTTCATAAAAAATTTGGAAGCAAAAATTTATCATAAAATTAGTAATAATGTCAAGAAATGTATCTCATATTAATTCAATGATTCAGGCCTTCAGATTTTGAAGTATATTTTGTTAGTATTTTAACAGACAATTTCTTAAAGTTTTTAAAACTATATTTCTAAATTTCTAAAAAATTTTTTTGGAAGATTCTGAAACACTTAAATTTAATTCAATTTTTACATTGGTTCCACAAAATACTCTGCGAAATTGCGTATAAGAATCAATGTGTTGAACAGCTGATCGCTGATGAACCAGTTGGCAAGTCTATATACTATTAACCGTAAAGATGATCAAAGGCAAAATTTACGAACGAAGATTTAAATTTTAAGAACTATCTTCTTTTTACAAAAAAGCATATTACTCTAGCTACTCATGAAGTTTTTTAACTCAAATAATTCCTCATTGGCATAATTTATGTAGCATGATAAAACTATGCTCATGCAATGGTTTATATAAATATGCATATTTAATTGCATATTTAATTAACTAATTAAGAAAAAAAAATTTTTTTCGTGAGTTTCGTGGAGCACTCGGTTAGAACGAAGTTCCATAGGGTATTTATAAAGACGGCTTCATAAATACAATCCTGAAAAACATATAAAAAATTCTATTTTATATTATAGGGGAAGGCGGGGAAAAATAGGGTACTTAAGATAATAATGATTTCTCAACAACCACAAGTATAACAATGGAGTAAGAGCTCGCTAAAAAGGAGAAAAATTTAAGAAATAGTAATAAAATTAGTCATAGAATACAGTCTTACTGATGTCATATTGCAGTAAAGGTTCGCTAAATAGCACAAAAAGTTCAATAGATGATTCGATAATAGTTGGAATAAAGTTTGACTGAAATTAGATAATAATTCAATTGCAGTTGGTGCAATTGGAGAAAAAAAAATAATTTTTACCTGTTTTTTTAGGCACCCCATTTTGCCCCCTATTATCCATTTTGCCTCTCATACCCCCATACACTTTTAACAAACAAAAATACTACTTGATCACGAATGTCTTCAAAACTGCTGTGGTGTAAAAATCTCTGTAACTACTGAACCGATTGTTACGAAAATTCAACTACATATTATGCTCGGTGGTAAGAGTACTTGGCGCGTAACCAAGAGGTCCCGGGTTCGACTCCCGGTCTGTGGACATTGGTCTTTCAGGTACGATCCGATGTTGGAACCGAGGAACCGAGGAATCAGGAACCCATACGGTATGATCTTTCCACAAATGTTCTAATATGTTTTTATAGAATTTTTTTTTTTTTTATAGTGATTAGAGAATCTTAAACTTCCTGCCCGTGCAGTGTATACGATTTTTCTTTATCTGCGGTACTTCCGGTGCGTTGATTAATGTTGAAATATCATATGCATACATCCACTACCTTTCGTGGATTTTTTTGGGTCTCTTAAATGCATACTTGCCTCTAGTAGTTATATTTCTTGACCACAAATATGTTTTTGTATCCTTCTTGATCCCTGCCCGACATTTGCAGCACGAGCGAAGCGAGTGCGGCTGGTCGGGGACAGGCATCAAAAGTACATCTAAAAAGACAAAAGTAATATGAACGTTAAAGCGAAATCAATTTAACTGAATAGTCTTATTTTGATTCAATTTTTGACTACTTCTTAATTTTCTTTTTCATCCGAATTATTACCCATACGTAAACAATAAAAATTATTTCATCAACACACGCATAAATCTTTCGCCTTTTTTTCAAGGTCATAGTAGTGTGCACAATATACTCAGATTAACAGAATCTATTCAACGTCCAAAGGCATAACCCTGCTCCCTCTACATTCGCTCAAGAGAAAGAAGGGATAGGCTACATCTGTCAATTGTAATGGTTTATGATTTTTCGCTGCTCTGGACAACAGGTCAACGCATACTAGTTTTTTTCTGCTCACTAAAGAAGTGCGCATGTGCGCCCCTATCAAAGCAGCAATGTTAGACTTTTGGACTCTCGGTCAAAGCAGAAGCTACGTCCTTTCGGCTGTGGATAAAGAATATATATATATTTTTAAGTATTTCAGCTAAAATTTATATGAAAAATATGAAAATTATATAAAATACATATATATTCTTCTATTTTGACAATATCTTCGTTATTGAAAGAATATATTTTTAATATATATTTGTTTATTAATAAAACTCACCCTGTTTTATAAATTTTTTCAATAGGAATTGTCATTATTCCTTATTATTTTTATTGTGCAGAGACCCGAAGACGCAGCGCAAAAATGAGTATGTATATGTATCATTGGAAACGCTTTCCTTCTCCTCCCCCTACCTCTCCTATCCAAAATATCCCACTACGTCCTCCTGTGCATGTTTGCAGCCAAGAGCGCGCACGCATATACGCACTGTTTACTGTGAGTACAGTAAACAGTCGACCACACTGCACCAGTGGCATGCACAAAGACGCCCTCCCTCTCCTAAGCATGGTAAAATCCAAAATTGCGCAAGGGGTGCGTGTGACGCCAATGATCATAAGTCGAAACCAATGGCAGATTGCATAGGACTCAGTGGCTCAGTTGGACAGAGCATTCGGCGCGTAACCGAAAGGTCCCGGGTGCGACTCCCGGCTCCGAACTATCAGTCTGATTTTTTACTGGTGTCAATTTCTCCGATCATTGGAAACTCCTTCCTTCTCCTCCCCCCACCTTTCCTATCAAAAATAATAATAATGTTTGAAGCCAAGAGCGCAAACGCATGAACGCACTGTTTACTGCGAGTACAGTAAACAGTCATCCACACTGCATCAGTGGCATGCAAAACAACCCTCTCCCTTTCCCAACTATGGTAAAATCCGGGATACCGCGAACGCAGTCTCGACTAACAAAAATTATACGCCCGAGATATCCACATTAGGGATATTTGGAAGTTCAACCGAAGTGCAATGGAAGAATCTCGCCCTGGAGGAACCGCCTTAATCAGTTTATACTTATAAGTTTAATATATAATTTGTTGACTTCCAAATACAAGAAAATAAAAAATAAAAAAAAAATATGAAAAATACAAAAATATTGCAAAAAATATACAAAACAATATACAAATTTCATTTTACGTATTAAGTAATATTTGAAAATGAATGAATCTTATATTTCATTGATATAATTTGGCATATGTTTATACATATGTTTTGAATAAGTATTTCGGACAAAAGTGATATAATAGAAGTATAAAAATCACATAAGTTAGATATATATGTGTAAATAGAGATATCCAACTAATATGTACAGACAATACGCGCTACGGAACAACTGACGCGCATGCCGTGCACTAACTATACCAGTAAAAAAACTGCGTTTATTTATAAAGTCGACGGAGCGCAGCCAATGTGAGCTTATTGACCGCCTTCGACCAATAAGCGCGTGCCTATGACTGGTTTCACCCATATATGTATACGCGCTATAGAAAATTGTCGACTATGTAAACCGGCGTGACGGAAATTTCTTACACATTTTTTCGCTCAGACCTCATCCACCAAGCTCCGTACCGCGCGATGAGGAACTTCTTCCAAAATTTTGATTGACAAAGCGTATGCTTAGGTTAGGTCAGTTGAAACACAATAAAAATCCAAAAAATCTAAAGTCAACAGTTTGCTGAAGATTTGTTTTTAATCGTTCGACTGATTATTATTGATGATAACATTGTCGCGGATCAGTTGGCCGTGGGGTTAACGGCTCGTCTTGTAACGCGGAAGGCCGAAGTTCGAATCCCCACATTTTTCCTTGTTTGCGTCTTCGGACTGAAAGGGTCATGAATTTAGCATTATCCTGGAAGTGAGTGTTTTTTTGTTCGCATTTGTATTTCTCTCAGTGTACGCAGTTGTTCAAGCTACTGATGATCATTCCGAAAAGCAGTATAGTTGTCGGAAAGGAAGGTCGACGATACATGCTATTTAGAAAGTAGTCAGCCATCTATTTAGAAGGAGGCAGCCAGGGTCACGGAGGAAAAAAACTACAATTTCAGTCCCATATGCCTGCCCGTCTGTTACGTTAGATGCGAAGAATACTTTTAACATTTTGAATGTCACTTATAATGGGATTCTACGTATGAAAATGCCCGAGGGTATCACTGCTATAAAGTATATACGCATGGCAAGAGTGCACCGGAGAGGAGCCCTAGGTGTTGCCTGCTCTTACCGCACGGTCTCGGAGCCAGCAGCGCTGATGGTGGGTGAGGCCATAGTCATTGACTTCCTTGCCCAAGAAAGCGGATGTCCATCCATCGGATCAAACCTGATGGTGAGGATAAGGACAAGGCAAAGAAACTTGTCAGGGTCCCCGAGGCGAAAAATTTATATTGGTTTTCACCCTGAAGACCCTGTTCGAGGCAGTTTGCCCTTAAACGATACTGAACACTCTGATTATGAGCCTATTCTGGCCCTGACTACGCTTCTAGATTTGTTCTATTTCCGATTTCAGATTAAGAAGGGTATTCAGAGCGAAAGTAGGTTCTAATAAAATATAACTGCACCTATTTTGACACTGAAAACACTGCTTTTGTGTTATTTGAAATAGCAGGTTCACCAGTGCTGAATCAGGATCAATGTTTAAATTTATTTCCACCCTTTATCGATCCTGATCACACTGATTTCATTTGAAATCTCCAGTAACAGGATAAGCAGTGTGGAATAAGTTTTGCTTTAAATTTGTTGGGCCTATTTTGGTCCTGAACACACTCACTTTTATTAAAATAAACCCACTTTTATTCAAATATACTTGGAATGATAATTCTTACCGGAAGAAAAGATAAAATTGATCTTGAATAGCTTATAAAATAATGCAAAATAAATATTATAAAAAACTATACATTATAAAAGTAAGTACAACTATATAATGATGAGTATATATAGATTAAGAATCCCATAAAAGAAGATTCGAAAAGTAAAATATATAAAAAATAGTAAGATAATTTTTTTTCATCGAAAAAAAACTGCTATTGTTTCGCACCATTCATTTGAGCATAAAAGTGTAAATTAATATATATTCTCATATTACATATGTATACACTCTTATACACAAGCGCTTATATGATACATACTTTTCCACTCTAATTCTTTTTCATTCGATCGGGCAAAGTCGCAAGCGTTTGGACGACCCCGCGAAAAAACTTAATTCCATATTTAAGTAAAATATAATATTTAAAAAATATGAGTTAGTACTCTAAAAATTGATAAAACAACGTAATTAATAAAACAACGTAAATATAAAAATATTTAAAAAATATGAGTTAGTACTCTAAAAATTGATAAAACAACGTAATTAATAAAACAACGTAAATATAAATTTTCGTGGCTCGAGTGTACATTGCTGTAGTTGGATATGTAGGGAATATATAACAAACCGAAATTTTTATATTGTTTCCTTGATGGCGTCTTGGTATCGTCGTCGGCTGCTGCCAGGGGGTTCTGGGATCAAATCCACTTCAATACATGAACATTAATAATCGTGTTTTCTAGATTCCATAACATTTTTTCAGCAATCCTATCTATCCTCTATATGTTTCAGATCAATTTGTATACGTCTAATGTTATTAAAAAGATCCAAATGTTAAACGAACAAAAACTAATCTAGGGCTTAAAAGTGAACACGTTCACTATATGTTTCAGATCAATTTGTATACGTCTAATGTTATTAAAAAGATCCAAATGTTAAACGAACAAAAACTAATCTAGGGCTTAAAAGTGAACACGTTCTGGAAAGTTTTTTTTTTTCTCCCCACACTATGCATTAAGTTTAATATGAGCTGTCTGTACACATAAACATTGTCACTCAATCGACGAATTACCGCATAATATTTCATTACCCTGATTACCCTGAAAGTACCTTATTCGATGACTCTCATTTAGCCCTCAACACCCTAAAATCCATCCGAAATATATCGACGAGCAGTGTGTTCAGGTTCAAGTAAGGGTTGGGTATCTCGTATGAACCTGAATTTGCCGCTACTTCTACTGAAAACGGACTTATGTAGTGTACGCAGAGTCAAATCAGCGGCATTCTTATCGTTGAAAATATTCGCGGCCCGGGCCTGCATTTATCCTAACGACACTGCTAGGCTCAATCACAATTCAGGGTCTTCAGGGTGAAAATCAATATAAATTTTTCGCCTCGGGAACTGCTGCGCCATCCGTATTTACGCTTTTCGTTCAAATGGCACATGAATGACTGGCACTATGGTTTCTATACTCTTTGAATTCGGAGAGTTGAGTCGCCGTTTTCGATGAGTGCATGTGGGTTTTACCTCCTATATCGTTTGATGAATCTCTCGCGATCTCTTCAGCAAAGATGAATCGACTTTTATGTATATACATGGCAACTCGGCGTGTGTGGTGTAAGCTTGCTCAAGAAAGTTTGCCATCAACTATAATACATCGGGTATTTCAGAAAGCACTCTAAATTTATCAAGAAAAATTTTTAAGACAATAAAATCCCTCAAAAATACAGATCTATTCGTCCGCAGAAAAATAAATGAGAAGAAGTTATGAATTTATTGCGGATTACTATTTTGCAAAAAATTTTTTCTGAACTCTTGGGGCAATCAATCGGATATTCAAGGGTTTTACGTTGAACAGTCTGGAGAACCTTGCTGGACAGTTGGACACTCGAAATCTTGTCGTACGCGGCTGCGAAAAAATAAACGAAGAGAAAAAATGTCGACAAATGAATTTCAGCGATGTTAAATTTCTCAAAATTTTTTTGAAGACTCCTGGAGTGTTCTATATCGAATATTAAACTACTCTATTATATGGAGATTACTCTGGAGAACATCGCTGGATAACTCAAAAATTTTCTATAAATTTTCTATCTATTTTAGTGATAGGTGAATTTCTAGTGTTTAAAAATTTTTATTTTTTAAAATATCTTGAAAATCAAGCAAATTATGACAAAATTTTATTTTACATTTTTTCTTTAGAATTAAATTATCTATCATTTTACTCATGTGACATTTTTCGTTATTTGGCTTGGTTACCGAGTTATCGGAAAATTAATGAAAAAAAAAATACTATATACTTTGTTCTGGCATCTGTGACGTGATATATTGAAATGTGTAAATTAAAAAAATTACATTCTCATTTGTTGTACAATGGAAATGAGCTTCGATGTATTACATTATCAGTCGGACTAGCCAACGAGGGAAATAAATGAGAAAATTTCCCTAGTCATAATGGATGCTGCATCGATCATCTCACAGTGAGTATATATTCAGTGTTAGAATTCTCTATGTATATCTAACGTATATTCAACAATGAAATTTCGAATTTAACAGCTATTTAACAAAGAATTTTATAGAGACCCTAAAAAAGCCCTTGATGCACGGCTGTTATCGAGGATTTTATTTCCCTGGAATAATAGTGAGTAAAATATATATAGATATTGGATTTTGTTGGATAGCTGAGGCGCGGGTTTTTAATGGCACCGTGTGTAGAAAATTTTCCAACGAGAGTTTGATGATTTGTAGAAGTACTTTCTGACGGCTCGATTAATTAGTGAGATCAATAAGACGATTATTTTGATGGCATGCCTTTTCTCGCACACTACTTGCACCCTTTCGACTTCTTTGGCACGAGGCTATATTTCACGAAGCTTCGAGTGCGCGCACTGACAGATAATGGGAATAATGTCCGGTCATTATATATAGGTTCGCTCACTCTAATATCGACTTTCTTATATAAGCCTTTTCACAACACGATAATTTCTCTTACACACGCTAGATATTTTGCACTATTAATAAATTACACCGGTTATAATTGCATGAGTTAATTTTAATTGCATTAAATATTTTTTTATCCCATAAATTTATTTCAAAATATTTATTTTTTAATTTTTCTACATATATAAATTACAGCTTGAACATTTTTATTTTATTCATAAATAATGATTTATTCCTGGCATAAAAAAAAAATTATCGAAAGAAATTTTTCAAGGGATAAAACGATTTTGGTTTTAAATTAATTTAGTAATTATTGAGTTAATAAAAAAATAAGAGGAAAAAAATTGAAAATTTTTATGTGACATAATTTAAATATAAAATTTCGAGATTTTTCGTTATAAATAAAAATTAATTCACATTACCAAAGGGCTAAATGTATGAAATAAATAGTAAATAAAAAAAAAAGAGTTTTAATTAATATAACGTTTGATATAAAATGAATTTACTTAAGTTAGTGATTATATATCGATAAATAGTGATTTTTCAGTCGTGTTTATATAAAAAATCAAGATTTTTCAATAAAAAAAATTTTTTATCAATGATTTTAAGGCATTTTTGATGGTAAAATAATATCAATTTTTGAGTGAAAAAAAATTCCGGAGAGAAAAATTAAAAAATACTTTTAAGAATTTTTAGGGTACTATAGTTAATTAAATGTTTACTCTCTTAAATTGAAATAGTGAGAATTAACTGTTTCTGCGGTTAAAAATCACTGTTTGAATCAGTAATATTGGATTGATCATCAAAACACTGAAATTCACTGCGCGAAGCACTGAAAGATGATCTATACTATTTTATCCAGTGAAATTAATTGTTTTAGCGTGTGAAATTCACTGGTTTAGTCAGTGACATGTAAAATTTTGTCTTTTCAATTCTTTTATTCTAACTGTGACGCGGTGTTCATCGGAAAACTGGCACGATGAAACTAAAAATATTAGCTTTAGAAAAAAAAGCTTAGAATAAAAAATTTAGGGGATTAAATGCTCTATAAAATGTACAATAACTAATTTTTCATTTAGTCTAACAGTTTCCTAGATATTATTGATAACAGCCAGTGATGAATGACTTTTGGACGTTTGAAGTGGAATAAATGAAAAAATATTGATCATACCAAAAAAAAGTTCAAACAAAAAAGTTAGGAAATGTAATATAGAAGAAAAAAGTTCTCTTTAAATTTTTGGCTAAATCGAATAGATTACGAGATATAAGGCCAAACGCAGCGCTTGGTTGACACAAACGTGGGGGCTACACAAATCGGTTTTATTTTGACTTACGAAAATTGTTAATATTCCGAAATTCCGCTCCAAGTTCAGGGAAAAACTCGATGAAATATCTCAAAACATAAAAAAAAATTGTTTAATCATTCAATAATAATTCTCCATCTGTTTTATTTCATAAATAGTACATTGTGTATCAAGGGCGTAAAGGAGGCTATTTGGAGGAGTGTGAAGTTTGCTGCACGAGCCGAAGGCGAGTGCAGCAAACACACTCCTCCAATAGCCTCCTTACGCCCGCGATGCACATACTATTTTTTGTACCACCTGCGAGGCTAGCAGGTCACAAAAATAATTATGTCACAATAAGTTGCACGAGCCGAAGGCGAGTGCAACGACAACAATCCAACGGAACGAGCCGGAGGCGAGTGACAACGGGGTCCAGGGGCATGTCACAATAAGTTGCACGAGCCGAAGGCGAGTGCAACGACAACAATCCAACGGAACGAGCCGGAGGCGAGTGACAACGGGGTCCAGGGGCGGAGCCCCTGGTGGGGTCCAGGGGCGAAGCCCCGGTGGGGTCCAGGGGCGAAGCCCCGGTGGGGGGGTTGGGGGGGCGAAGCCCCCCCATTAAAAAAAGTAAAAATATTTTTTTATTTATCGATATTTTTTTCTGAATGCGGAGGCAGTGAATTTTCCACGACTGCAGCAGCAGCAGCGGCAATCTCCGGAGGTGTCAATTGAAGATGGTTATCGTCCTTATCATTTTCAGTAGACATTTTTTTCACAAAATTACACTGACGGTTTTTGTATGACGCAATACGATGCACGTGTGAACACTGAATACTACACGTTGTCGACCAGCTGCTTGAAGTTGTCGCGAGCTCGCGAGATATTTAGCGAAGAAGTATGATTTCCATCCGTCAGATGGCGTAGCTTGCATTTGAGTTACCGACATGTCGCGTTTATCTGAGCAAGGCGTAAAATCTCGAACGTAGTACGTAAAATGAACGATTTTGGTTGTGCGCATGCGCTGAGTTATAAAGTAGACAGTTTTTAAAGAGCGCATGCGTGGAATTAAAATGCATCAAATAGAGCATTTTACGCTCGCTCTCCATAAATACAATAGGCTATTTTACGAGCAGGTGGTACAAAAAATTTTTTTTCCGTTATACTAAAACTAGCATGTGCACGCTCACTTCGCCGGGCAAGCTATTTATTTAATAAAGTTTTTTGTAGCTGATAGTTCAACATGACGCCAAAGAGTTGCTGATTTGTTTGGGTGTTTTATAGACCCTAAAATAACTTTGAGATAAATATAATCGCGGGGTAAAACATTCAACACTAAATTTCATAATTATTTCTTATAAATTTGCGATTTATGGGGGTAACCGATGGTCATTAAAGGATACTAGGGAGTTGTAAATTTTTTCGAGTATTTTTTCGACTCTAAATTAACTGTAGAAAAAATATCAGCGTGAAGCAAAACGTTTATCACTATATTTCATAATTATTTCACATAAATTTGAGGTTTGGGGGTGTGCCATGGTCTTTAACATGACGCCAGGGGGTTGATGATTTTTTCGAGGGCTCTCTAGACTCTAATGCAACTGTGAAAAAAATTTCAACGCAAAGCAAAACACTGAACACTGTATTACACCATTATTTTGTATGAATTTGGAGTTTACAGGGTTATATATAAGTGATATGTTGACAGTTAATAAATGCTTTTTAAATAGAAATAAACATTGATTAATCCAAAATTTCTGAATTGATTGATACAAGCAAATTAAAATTATTTATTTGTGAGCAGTGATTTATTTATACATCAGCTGTACCACGTATTCATTTATTAACAACTTTTTTTCACTGTTAATAAATTCTTTTCTGAGTGTAAACAATATTTTAATACAAAATAATGGTTTAAAATGTCAGAAAAAACTGATGAAATTTTTTTTGCTCCTGACAATCTCATGAAATTTAGTTGGATGACGTGGAAATTAGTTTGAAATAGGAAAGGACTTGTTGAGACTGTATATCAGCCAGTGTAATTACATAGAACGCTACGTTAGGATGAAACACCTCCAAAGTGGCCAGTTACCTGATACAACCTGCGTGGTCCATGTGAATATCAAGATTAAACTTGATCACCATGAGACAGGTGCCTTAATCACAAATACTAACTAGCAACATATCCAATTAATTCATGAAATTTTCGCAACAAGCAGTCTCTGTTGCTTTGCAAGAACCTTGGATTTCCCGAAGAGAACTTGAGATGGGACATATTTGGCGGGTAGAATATTGGCTTTCTCGCACTTTGCGAGATCCTTGAGGTAATAAGATAATGGTCGATCGTCGTCCGTTGCACTGTGTCAAGGACTGCTCTTGATACTCGAAGCTTTCATCATTTAATTCAAGTTGCCTTGTCGTTTGAGTTTCGATGAACTTGTGTCTACAAGTTCCTAGGTATTCATGCTGATCCTGTGATGGTGGCTGTTCATCAGCTGCTGTATAGTTTACGTATAATATAAATTCCTCTGCTAGTGACAACTACCTCACTCGTGCTAATTCAATAAACCCGGATAATTTATATAATATGTATAATATAAAGCTAGTACATAAGCACTTGAATGACTATGTATTCGACAAAAACTTTGATAATATGGGATTATTTCACATTTTACTGCGAATAATAATTTTTTTATAGTGGAGTCTTCGTTGGATATAATTGCGTTGGAATTAAAATATCCACGAGCAAGTAAAAGTAGTTTTTTTTTTTTTTTAGAAATATAGTACTTTTCCAATTTAGTATTTGTTCTTATTAAAATATGATTGAATGGTTTTAACTTTTTTTTAATAAAAAAAAACGTATGTAAAAGCTAGCATGTGATTTTTTTTGAGTGAGCGATAGTCTTTAAAATGATGCTAGGGGGTTGCTGATTTTTTTGGGTGGTTTTGGGACTCTAGAGTAATTGTAGGAAAAATATCATCGTGAAGAAAAACATTTAATACTATATTTCATTGTTTTTTTCCGTAAATTTGAGGTTTGGAGATGAGCGATAATTTTCAAAACGACCTCAGGGGTTTGTAAATTTTTTTGGGGGCTTTTTAGACTCTAATGCAACTATGAAAAAAATTTCATTACTATAAAAATCACTATAAAAAAAATAAAAATGGTATACCTATAGTTCTTGTTACTGACTTTTTTGATTATATTGAGTTGTTATGTTTTTTTTCTCTAGGGAACATCTGCCGGACGAACAAATTTCAACGAGTGCTGCGAACGAGTGATTTTATTTTGGAATGAGAAATCAATATAGCCAAGGGCATCAGCCACGACTAAACTGACGCGCAAAATAAAGATTGAAATGTGCACTGAAGTGTCAAATAGTATAGAGAATTTTTTTTTTTTTCACACTGTGAAAAATTTTTCTTTAATAAAAAACCAAGCTGTAATGTGATATAATTTTGTGCGATTAATTATTGCCCAGTAGGACACTCTGTCTTTCTATCAATTTATTAGTAGCTGATTCAAGTTGATTTTCTCAATTTTGCTGTCATCAGTTATTTCTTTATTAACAGTGGATGGAGCAGGAAGATAAACATGTTCAAGGTTAAAAAGCTCAGACAGTTTTATGTTCTAAGATAATAATATCCTCAAGGCTGTTGAAGGTTGAAGAAAAAAATTTAATTAACTCTAAAACACAAATTTCTAACTTGAACTGCATAAAATTTTGATTATAAAAAATTTTAATAATAAAAAATCCAATAAACAAAAATTTTTATCAAGTTTGGCATGATAAAAATGAATTATCTGAATAATTTATAGAATATTAATTGTATTCGTATTTTCACGATATTAAAAAATAGTACCACAGTTACTGGATTATGTAAAGAAATTATTTTCTTCTCAAGTTTTCTTGTATAGATACACACATTCTTATATATACTGTCACACTATATATCCTAGCAGTCTTTGTCTCAATTTTCCCTCTCGTTCACCCATTGAGGGTAGAATAAAGCAAGAAAGTATAGACAAAAACGCAGCAAAGTCAACAGAGACGTCTATAAAAAACGTTGAGTAATATTGTCATGAACTGAGTCATAAAATTAGATTGTTTCTTGTCACCTGGAAAATAATAGCAATTCTTAATTACTTATCCAACTAATCCAACTGAAAAAAATTACCCCATCGATTAAATTAAAGAATTTCGAAATACACGTGTCTGAAATCAAAAAGGCATCTTGACTTTAAGAATTGACTTTTAGCTGATATCTTAGATAAGGAGGCGAGTTAAACGATTTTTTATAATAACCTTTTTTGTAGATAATAAAATTCTCTAGAAAAAAGATCTCTTAAAAAAATTGTTATTTTCCGTAGTTTTAAAGACATTTCCATTTAAAATCGCCAAATAATCATTTATAAACCCTTTTTTTTTGGTTTTGTACTTATTTTTTTGTTTTTTATTGTTTAAAACAAAATTAATGGTTTATAAATATAATTTGAATGATAAAAAATGCATTTGTGACTTGTATAAAGTAAATTGAAATTTAATTTGAGTTTTAACCCATTATTGACTGGAAGAAAGAGAAAATGCTGAAAGGGCTAGAGTAGACAGTCTCAATTGACTCGAGTTGTACATAAGGGTCAGGGGTAGTAAGTGGGGCAATCGATAGACTTTATATCTATATAAATGGACATCAGTACATAATAAACAAATTTATTTGCCAATATGTAAAGGTAAGATGTGTTTGACAGTGATAAAATTAAACGGATTAATTTCTTGCCATAAGAAAATGGCGATAATGGGGGTTTGGATGAATCTGACACATGGTGTGATAATCCAAGAAATGAAATTAGGGTTAGTTGGATATATACACATGAATTTTCGAGAAATTCAAATTCCATTTGTCAGTATAAAGCATATGACGAACGATATCGGCCCCTCGCTGTTCTGCCTCTACCCTCGTCCTCTCGAGCCGACCCGGAAAATTCTGAGCCACCAGCGCGGTTTTATTACAGCCGTAAATCCGCGGGCATCCGCCTCTGCCAACGAACGAGCAATGAGAACACCACCCCGCTACACGCTGCTCACCCCCGCGACACCGAGAAACTCTACAGACCTATACAAAGACATTTTATTCATGTAACTGTCATATATATTTTATTTTTATTTTTTTATCCTTCATCGTAGAGGCTGTCACTAAGGTAATCATCCTATTTAAGCGGTTTTAATATTAAATTTGAAATATCAGAATTTTTTCTGACATGAAATTAAATATAAATATCGTAAAATTATATAATATATTTTACCGGATATATTAAATATATTAGTTTTCGAATTACGTAAATATGAAAATATCATGCTTGTCATGATTTAAAAAACTTGCTAATTTTGAAAATGGTTTCGAAAAAAATTTTTTTTTTTTAATTTCATTGAAAAATTATATTTGATGTTTACATTTCATCTTTTTTATTATTTTTTTTTTTGAATTTTTAAAATTTTTAAGCAGAAAAAAAAACATAATCAGAATACGCTATATCACGTGTCGAAAGACAAAAATTCGATTCAAAACAAGTTTTTTTTTTTTTTTTCATTGTTGAAAAAAAGGTTTACATGAAAATTTGTATTTTAATCGGTTTTTTTTCCATAAAATACAATTTTTTTATATTTAATAAAAAAAAGAAATCAAGATTTTTACGGAGGAAAGATTGACTCTATATTTTCCATTTTAAGCCATCCTCATGCAAAAAAAAAATCTAATTTAATTAGGTGTCCAACACACACGAGAAAAAAAAAATATCAAAACCTCACGCCCAAACACTAAAATATATAGTTCATGCGTGACTATGCGCGCCATTTTCATCCAACTCACTCTTTCCGTATATTCTCCGTACAGCTGAAAAAAATACCTCTATACATGCGAAAAGCTATTTTTTCCCTTCCCTGCTTTTGATTGCCCTGCATAACTTATACATATTGTAAAAATTTCCCTCGCTCTTCAATAATTCACGACTCAAGCAGGGTTTTTTTTAATTCAACAGCGAGAAACTCGGCTCTCTCAGCTTATTATTATCCAACTCAAGGTGTCCATCATGGCAAACTTGTAAAATTTCTTGGGCGAAAGGTTGAATCTTTGCCGACGCGACGAGTAATGTTGTGCATTTCCATAAAAAATTAATTTTTAAATTCACGACGCGCAACATAAAACTTTATAATATCGCAAAGTTTTCTATTTATATACAACACAATACAATATATGCTGATTTGCCAGGTATAAACCTCGGGGGAGACTCTCTTACGATGTGATAACAAGAATGAGAACCCCTGGGTCAAGTAATCACGCACGTGAGGTTGCTACCCTAGACGTCGCGCACACGATCAATTTCGATTATTCCAGCGTTCAGAGGAATACATACGAGCTTTATACTCCCGGATAGCTCAATCGACTTTGTCAAGATTTTTCTAAGAGCTAGACTCACAGTTTGCTCCATTGCAATCTTAACAATTGACCATCACGCAATTCCATCAGCAGAATTATACGTACGTGTGTATTGGTTTTTTTGGTTATCTTCGCGTTGACGTCGGCGGCCATGTCTTTTTGACTCGAGATGTCATGATTGCTCGTCGAGGAATTTGCTCACGATTTTTTTGGCGTGCTCCTAATAAAAAGAGACTATAGTTTTCATCGTCAGCTGAGAAATATTTCAATTTTTTGCACACCCTTTATGCGAAACAATGTGCT
Source organism: Macrocentrus cingulum (assembly GCA_002156465.1). Taxonomy (NCBI): domain Eukaryota; kingdom Metazoa; phylum Arthropoda; class Insecta; order Hymenoptera; family Braconidae; genus Macrocentrus; species Macrocentrus cingulum. The sequence continues at coordinate 24,122 of MVJL01005528.1, forward strand.
CTATACTCGCCTAGTCCATTTTCGCTAATATTTTTAGTTAAAATGCCATGGTACTCGACGAATTTAATTCAATTACTGTATTCTACTTACGACACTTGAGTCTCCATTAAAAAAAAATTTTATATGTCCTTTTTTTATTTATAGTTATAATCAATAATTTATTTTTATTCTTCTCGACTTATTAATTCAATAAATTATTCTTTCTTCGATAGAGTTTATTTATTCAACACATTTTGTTGTTATTTCTTGAAGCTTATCAATTATTATTCAACTTTTTATAGCAATGACTGAAAAAGGTGTGCTCTATGGTTTCACTGTGTATTTTTTTAATTTTGGTAATTAATTGAATGATAAATAATTGAAACAAACAATAAAAACTTGACAGCGTTACCTCGAAATACATCTCACCTGTTGAATGGATTTTAATTTTTTTTTGTTTCAGGTGATTAAGTGATGATTTACAGCGTAAATAACATTTTTCGCGCGGATGCGGAGATCAGCTGTCACCGCCGGCTTATTGCGGAAAATGTATAGCTCTAAAGTGGTATTATTATGTGGCAATTAGTTGAGGGAATTGAGCACTTCCTGTATCTTCTAAAAAAAATTCTAAAAAATATATATGCTAAAAAATATTAGAACAATATTTATTTTCTGCGACTTATGTTTCAACTATACTCACATGATATTTTTAGGCTATGATTTTTGCGGTTATTCATCCATACATAAATATTGATTTTATTAAGAATCTCGTTGTGACACTGAGGCAAATCCTAAAATTAAACGGAATATTATGATAAATTTATTCCGGATATTCGTCCGATCCAAAGACACTGTACGTGATTATTTTCGGAATTAATGTCTATAAATACGTTGTGTGAACCTCGCGGGATATTGAGATGAAAAATTGACAATATTGAAATTAATCTAAAAATACAAATAATTTATCAATTTATTCAATTATTTATTTACTACTAAATAATTTCACTAAACAAATAAATGAATAAAAAAATAATTTTTTCAAGAGCAATTAAATATCACTTATAAATTCATCATATTATATATATATATATATATTGAGTCGATGGATTTCAATTTCAAACGAAGAATTAATTTCAATTTCAATCGATTTCATTTTAATTAAGTACATTATCGATATTAATATTTATATAAATTCAATGAACGAGAAAGAACCAGAGTGACGTTAAAATTCTGTTGTCATAATGCATATACAGTATATCCAATTGTACTAATTAAAAATTTTTTTCAAATTTCATATGCTCATATATATAATTAAATGAAAACATTTCTGCAGCTCCATGACGAATATATCATCCTCTTTCGAGTAATGAATAAATATATGTACATATCAACACAAGTAGAAAGATAATCTCAAATATTATTTTTTTTACCAATAGCAAAAGTGCACTTTGAAAATTAAATTTGTGATAATTAATTAAAAAATATAAAGAATAAAAAATACGAAGGGAAATAATTATTTAAATTTGAAATTATTAAATATTTTACTGATAGGTTTATGCGGTTTTTATTCTAGAAAAAAAGTAAATGATGCATTAAAAAAAATTTCATTTTACTTTCAGGTATTGGAAAAAGTATATAAACACTGAGAGAGGTTTTTTTGCGCTTTATAACGTTGTTTAAAGCACACATCTATGGCCTTGCCGATTCCGAATCTCCTATCGCTCTGTCGGTGAACGATTTTATATCAATTGTAACAGAATGAATCGCATGAATACCCCCAAGAGACATGAAAACGTTACGACGTACCTATCACTGAATTCTACTCGCTCCTTTCACTATTAAACAGCCTGCATACATATACGACCTACATAACATTATTGCAGATTGCAGCTATTGCAACTTATGCAATGATAAATTTTTTTTTTTCAATCAGTATTAGAAGTATGGGAGATATAAAAATTTTTATTTATACTTTTTAAAGAATGTATATCTCGCGTGACTAAAATCAAAAGGGCGTGCACCATTTTTTTAAAAAATTAGTCTTCTGGTGGTTTTTGTTCTAATTAAAGTATTTTAACGATTTATACTCATTTTTCAAAATTTTAACGATTATTTATTCAAGAAACACGCTAAAAAAAACCTCAGAATTACACTTTTCTAAAAATCATATTGGCAGATACTCCCTTGTGACTTTAGAAAACTTGAAAATTTTTACTATAAAAAAAATTGTTTTATTGATCAAAAAATTAATTAAAACATTGATTAAACATGATTTCTAGAAAAGTTAAATTTTGAGGTTCTTTTTTATCGTGTTTCTTGAGTGAATTATAAAATTTCGACATTTCATCGAATGAACAGCGTTAAAAACTATCAAAAAATTGAATTTGAAATCTTCTTTGAGCGAAAAAAAAAAAAAAAAACATATTTGAAATTTTTTTGCATGTTGATGTGGTTCAGAAAAAAATTTGTTATTAAGATAAAATTTTATGAACGTGTAAGATTTTTTAAAAGTATTTATTGTTGACAGATAACAAAAATTAAGTATGCAGTGTGTGTTGAAATTTTATCGGAAATTCAACACACAAAATGGCACATCAATATTTTCAACGAGAAAAATTGTAATAAAATTTCATTCTTTCTTGCATGTATTCACACTCTGTCTTGAAAATCACAACTTGACCTGAATTTGTCGCCTAGAGAAAATAAAACGTGTATTGTCGCACAGAGATGGCTCTTTTGACATGGCGAAAATATCGACATTCATGTTCACACAAAGAGAACTTATATAAAAATTGCGTAACCATAACTAGGGCTTATATCTACAACAAGAAAAAAAATCATTTTTTATATTGAAAAAAACAAAAAGAAAAAAAAAACATAGAAATATTTTTAGTAGATTAAAAAATCTTATTATTTATATAATTTGAAAATTGGGATGTTAAAGCCAAATTATCTGGATTGTAGGTATGAAAAAGTAAAAGTAAAACAAAAAAGAAATTGAATTTTTTTACAAGAAATTTTCCTTATAGTATCATAAAACAAAATATTCAGCGGGTGGAAAATAAATGCTTGACTTTCGTCTTTTAATTACTCAACTCGGAGTCACAGGGCCCTTTTTCTTTCTAGAATATTAGCCCGGTAATGAAAATTTTTTTCATGGCCATGAGATATAGAAAATGAGGTTTTGAGAGGGAGTAAAATAGCGGGCTCAATCGTCCCCAGAGAGTAAAAAACGATCTTCCCAGTACTCTCAAAAATTAAAATATGGATTGAATGGCATAATCGATATATTTTATCTGTAAGAAACTAATATAAATTTTTTTCAGAGCACTCACAATCATTTTTACATGTCTATCTATCTGTAGAATGTCAGAAATAAATTGATGAATATCGTACAATATTTTTCTTCTATTTCACAAGAGTATTTTTAAAATCCATTGTAAAAAAAATTGATGAATGAAGGATCAGAGCATAGACACGTTGTTGACATACGAACGTATATATTCTATAAAAATTCCGAACACGCTCATATCTCTGATATGATATTGAAGTATACCTTTTGCTCTTTTCCTGATGTATACCGCGTGATGCATACTACATCTCACTGTCGGATACTTTTTATTTCAGAGTATTCAGAGAGATGTAAGCATGAATTACCACGGAGTCACCACAGATGTTTTCAAGCAGCAGAAATTTACACGATATTTCACGTAATATTCTTTTCAACACTTGTATACACCTCCGCGCGCGCCTTCATCATATTGTTAGAGTCATTGAGCATTTACTGGGTCAACGAGTCCCAGGGAATCTTCTAACCCCGAGATTTACGTGAGGTGAACTTCAATTTCAAGCATAAAATATTTCACAGTTGCATTTTTTAAAACTTATTAAATTTACTTTCATGAAAAAATTTTCACCGGGTATTTTTCTTCACTCTATCATACTTCAGATAAACTTTGAGAAGGAAAAAAAACGAGTTTTTTATAAATAGAAATAACAAGAAAAAAATTATTATCTGATACTGAATATACATGATTTGAATATTTAGATATATAGAAGTTGAGAACATTTTACTTGCTAATATCTCGATAAGGATGCGAGTTTGAGAAATTTTATTAAGAACCTTTTTTGTAGTTAATTAAAATCGCTACAAATAAGGTTACTTGAGAAAAATTTTTATCGTCAATAGTTTTGAAGATATTTTGATTTATAACATGCGAAATAATTTTGTGTACATCTTTTTTGTTTTTATAGATTATTGTTTTTTATTAATTTAATTTTTTGTTTAAATTTTATTTTAATTTTTTATTAAATTAAAAATAAAACGAGATTAAAAACCATTTTCAAAAGAAGTATTTTTTTCAAGTCATATCTCTAATATTTATATTAAATTATAAAGTTTATATTTTTTCAAATTGTCATATATAATCGTCGAGATTTTTGTTGAAAAAAATTTTTCAGCATTAAAAAAATTTCTTCTTCGTGTTAAAAAAAAAAAAAATAAATGAAAATTTATTAAAAAATGCAAAGTTTAAGGCAATTTAATATAATCGAGGACTGATTTACCGACTTGTTGCCAGGGTGCCTGGCATGCCTCTTTCACCACACGCAAAGAAGCATCAAAGATAAATAAACTTGGAGAACGTGCTAGACGAGAGCTGTATACTCAACTTAGCCTACATTTACTATACCAAGTATCGACAAAATTTCACCAACCCTTTTCCAAACTGCCTCTTATTTATAATTCTAAAATTAAACATACTATTAATTAAAATGTGCAACGATGCCCTACCAATGATGTGCCCTCTTGCATGTTTTACAACTTACTGTAAAAAAAATTGTTTATGCAATCGAAGGGAAAATGGTTTCAATTTAATATATAAAGACGCTACAATTAGTCGACGAAAAAAAATTTATAGAGCAAGTTAATTGATGAAAAAAAAGCTTATAAACGCGCGGTAGAGGGTAATAGGATCACGTCTACCTCAACTCTCTTGTGCATACGTATTTTATTCAGCCTCTAAAGAGCTCATTAATAAGCTGTAGCGGTGGGACGTGAGTATTGACTTTGCGGTGCAGATATACGCCACTGTACTGTCAAAAAAAAAAGTTGGAACTATGGTACAACGACTACACATACACAATAATGTACAGCACAAGGGACGAAATAGGCTATGTAATATGGGAACGAACATGTACATAAGCTCGATCAATAGCAGACACTCACACATATTTGTTATACTTTATACGCTAGGCTTTGTTTCCGGAAAATGAAAACAATGTAGAACAAGCAACATGTACAGCAGCATCTCCGCTTACAATTAATGTTGCGTGAAATAAAGGCATAAAATAAAAAATTTTTTTTTCACATATAAACAATATCGTTTAAATTTATTTGGCATCATATCCAATATGCATGAAAGACAAAGCGGTAAAATTTTTTGTTAATTCGTATTAAGTTTAAATGCTAATTTTTAAGATGATTAGGGTTTGAAATAAAATTTTTTCTCCATATACTATACTATATTGAAACTATGGGATTTAGGTACCCCTTAATTAAAAGCAGACTTTGAGAAATAAGGCGTCCATTCCAGGGAGAAGTAAATGCCGAGTTTTCGTAGACTAGATGATGTATGTGGGGTTGGTTGTGAAAGGGGCGTGAAAAATAACGTTAAGAGCCAAGCGCGTTTTGTTAGCTCACTTCAGGTAATACGATACTTAAGAGGAATCCATTTATCCTTTTGTAATAATATACTACACACATTGTGCTCGGTTCAGGGTGTATCGATGATCTGCGCTCCCAGCAAACGTCGACCTTGCCTCAAGCTCAAGTTGCGGTATAATGCGATCAGACATCTTATACTTTGGGAAAGCGTTTTCCAAGAATCGATGAAGCCTAAAGCCTATATACAAAGATGAATCCTAGTCACTCGCTTTTCGTTTCTTTCGAGATCATACTTATTGTTTCTATCTGCCATCTATATACCGTATATTTCCTATCCATTGTCTTTGACTTTCATTTTAGTTTTCCACGCGATATTGATCTCTCTTTACTTGTTTTTATGCCTTAGATCTAAAAATCCAAGTATCATTTCGGAAAATTCTGGCCTTCGTAAACTGAAATTGAGCGACTGAAATCACTGAAATTTTCATCCACTAAATAGCCTTTCTATTGGCACTGAGCGAGACTGTTTAAAGTTTCAAGACTCTGATGACTGTAGATTTTTGCATAGAGTCTATTGTCTGACAATAGAGGGACTGAAGTCTAGATCGACTATTATTGTTGTATAACAGATTAATTAATTTTTTTCAACTGTAAATTATTACATTTTGTTATTTTACATTTCAACTGAGTAATTACATTTAAATGGATTTTCTCTATAATTTTCATTTTTTATATTTATGAATGAAAATAATCTTGATAATTATCTTGCGATAAATGTGATTCCAGGAGCAGACTTTAGGAGCAAGACTTTATGGAAAGCCCGATTTTTTTCACCCCGAAATAAATTAAAAATCCCAATTTCTCGTCGTCAATTGAAATAAATGAAAAAAAAATTTTTAAATAATTTTCCAAGTTCAAACTTCCATAAAAACAATAAAAAGTTCATTTTATCATCAAATTTTCAGTTAAACATTTTTTAACTATCAAAATAGTTGATGATTTATGATAAAAATTCAATAATAACCCTTAAAAACCCATTTTTCATAGGTTTTAAAGTATTAAATTTTACAAACAAAATTTAAAACTTCAGAATAACCTCCAATGTAGCTGTCGCATTGAAATTGCGTTAACAATGAAACATTGTGTTTTTATTCGTATTCGAACATATGCACAATAATTTTTTTTTTCTTTTTACTCTGTTCATTCGGTATTTTGTGGTTTGTGTGGATGAAACCCCGCCAGGCAGATCGTTTGATAATTAAATTGAACAATTGAGTTGCTCGTATATTCTAGAAATCTGTACAACTTTTGTTAAATTTCAATTTCAATAATTAATTATTATAATCAATACAGGTCAGTGATTTTAACTGCAAATATGTTTTCCATTCATGATATATATTTCTATTGCGGTGAATTCATCTAGAATTTACAATTATTGTAACAGCACTATAAAGTTCGGTATTATAGATGAAACACCAAGCGAGTAAAATCTTCTCCTAAATCCTTTGTATATGGATGGTACAGCTAGATAACAACCGCGATTCTAAATCGGTTTCATGTTCGATGCATATATATACTTACTTTACAATATACTATTCTATGGTAATCTGCTTTGCTATATATTGTTTAATCGGTAACTGACAATCATTTGAGGGTTATTTCATGCAACAGAAGATGACAATGATGTATTTTGTACATGCATTGGATAATTAATACAAGATTGATAGATTAAAATCATTAATTTCATTCGAAATTCAATTTTAGAAAAATTATAAATGAATTTTTACATAGCCCTTATGCAAAGTAATAGGGTATGCTCTAAATCCAATTACTGTAAAATCTTTTTATTTCTATTCACGACACATAAGTCTCCATTTAAAAAAAAGTCCTACTTTTTTCTTTTCGTTTATAATTAACGCTTTATTTTTATTTTTTACGACAAACCGAAATTTTTTTTTGGTGTAGAATCGATTCCGGCTGCAATTCAGGAATGTGGTTTATTATAGAAAAACAAAAAACTATAAAAATTATAAAAATTCTAAAAAAGTGAACTTCCAATTTACGAATAGTAAAACGAGTATTTGATTCGTGATTGAAGCTCAGAAGTTACGATGTTTCATATTTTCAACTAGTATTTTTTATTACTACGGGATATACTTTGCGTAATATCAAGGTGCTTTGTGGAACATTGCCCACGTCATGGGCGAAGCTGGCGAATAGGTATTCGCTGCTATTTATGTGCAGTGACTTTGTACTTATATGAACGACGCTCTATGCTTGAAGATGATATTTGGGTCAGCTAGTTCCACTTGCAAACCCGAATAACATGCAAACATACATTCTATACTTATATATATATTTGTATATCCTAGACGATGAAGATAAATCCATTCTTTGTTGCTTTTCCCACATTGTTTCTCTTTTTTTTGTCTGATTTTTTTTCTTTTTTTTTCATTCATTATCTACATTGCCTCAGCTTTCCTCTGATGCTCATCTTGATATATTGCAAAGAATATAACGCAACCAGGGCACGAGGCACCAATTCGTTAGATTTTTTTTCCTCCGCTTTTTCTCCGGAATTACGCTGAGAAACAGTAAATAGTTGTACTGGGTTTGTCTCGATTACTTCATTAAATTTTTTTTATTTTAAATTTTTCAGGTGTAAAGTTGGATTATTTAGGAATTTTTTTTTATACTTATTTAAATCATATGATTAATATAAAACAAAAATTTTTTTAGAGATAACAAATATGAAATTTTTAGTTAGAATTCAAGATAATTTTTTTTTTTTCAAAAGGGCGTATATACAAAATTATCTTGCTGTTTTAAATCAAAATATCGTCAAAACTATTGAAGATATAAATTTTTATTAAGAGATCTTTTTTGTAGAGAAATTTCTTAGCTATAAAAAAGTTCTTTGTAAAAATTTCTCAAAATCGCATATTTATTGAGATATCAGCAAATACAATTCTTAACTTTTTGGTGACAAACGTTCATATTAATTTTGACACGTGATATGTATTGAAAAATCATCAAAAAATGCCATATTGAGTCACTTCTAAATCGTGGCATTAATTTTCATTACAATAGACTTTTTTTTTAGTATTTTAAATAATTCAGGAACCTTCACAACCATAAACGGTACAGATTTTTATTTTAATATATGTTTATAAGTTTGTTTTCTTGTTAAACAGGTGCAAAGAGGCTAAAGACTAATTGATGTCAAATTGAATAAACTTCAGGAATCAGATTATCCTCTGGAAAGTTTGGCAAAGTTCAGTTGCAGTCTGAGGATCGATACATCAAATGTCAGGTCGTATTGACACCTCCCTTTGTCACACTTTTAGGCATTGTCAGCACAATTCTCTTTGTTCATACTCATCCTGTTAGAAGTTTAAATCCATTATTCTTCCACTGCAAAACTTTGCCCCATTTGATTTCAAACGTAAACGTATAACAAAATTTGTTAAAGTTAAGTGTCAAAAGTACATTCATACATGCGTTTGTGTGAAAATCCGTTGGAAAATTCGACTCGGCCATTGCGGCTGTTAATGCGCGTGAACGACGTCATACCGGGTGGGAAATTAGAGCTTTTACCATTGAGGAAAATTATAATTACACCCAACTATTTGTGGTTTTATATAATTTTGTTTTTTCTCAGGTTTTTTTTTCTTTCACTTGCAACACGTGAAAAAAAATTCCTTTTTATTTGACGTTTTTTTTTTGTTCGTGTTGCAACGAACAAATGGAAGCTTGACAGCACGACGACGAAAGTTTTTTTATATTTTCAATTTGAACTGGAATTTTTTTTTTCTCCCCCTAAAAGTGACACACAGCAGAAAATAAAAATAACCGATGCCTTTTTGCATCTGCAAGTGAACTCTGCCCGTCAGTGACAGAAAAATTCATCAGTCATTATTCTGTAGTCCCCAGAGAATAAAAAAAAAACAAATGCGCATAAGTTAGTAAATAAAAATAAAATAAAAACTTCAATTTTTTCGTGGTATTTATATTATATAAACTCTACATGTAAAATGGTGGCTCAACTGTGCTATTTCTATCCTGATAAGGACACTAGTTAGATGGATTTTGCCAAGGACCTTTTTTGTCGTTAATAAAATTTTCTACAAAAAAGATTTCTTCAGAAAATTTTTTATCTTTAGTAGTTTAAAAGATATTTTGATTTAAAACAGCAAATGAAATTTTTATAGACGCTATAGCTGGTTTAAGAAAAGTTCAGAGCTTTTTATTTGATAATATCTTGATAAGGACGCGGATTAGACAAAGATTGTCAGGGATCTTTTTCATAGCTAATAAATTTTCCTACAAAAAAGATTTCTTAGTAAAAATTTTTATCTTCAATATTTTTTAAGATATTTTGATTTTAAATAGTTAAATAATTTTTCTAAATGTTCGAGTTGTATAGAACGATCCTCCTAAATCCATTAACGAAAATTTGCGTGTAATATTAATATAATTTGGAGTGAATCAGTGTCTATAATATATTACCTATATCTACCTATCAAAACTTGCGTGACATTACGAATAATTTGAATGAATGTATAGTAACATGAGTGATGATGTTGTACATTTGATTAGACCCCTGTAAATATGATTTATTCAAAGTAATATGCTGAAAGGCGATAGATATCGCTGATTGTCATCAACAGTGTGTATATTATCCATCAACCTGCAGATATCAAAGCTCATTATCACTGACAGACCGATAATTTGCTTTATACGTATATACGCAAATTCAAACAATAGACATCCATCACATTCCAAATCCCCAAAAGCTTGCCTTCTACACGTTAATCTCCACGTTTCAGATATACAACTGATATAAAACGGGAGATTAATTAACTTGGAAGAATGAAAAAAAAAAAATTTACCAATCATTTTATAAAAAATTATAAACAAATTTTGAAAAAATGTTTTTTAAATTTATAAGTGATATAAAAAGCTTGGATATCTGAGCAGTGATAAAAAAAAAGTAAGTTCGCGGTTAAAAATAAGTTGATATTGCGGAATATGTAAAATCAGCTGTGAGATTCCGGATGACGGGATATCAGGTTGTTAGCCATTGATCATCAGAATTTCCTAGAGACTCTGCGCTCTCACCGTTTATACTTGTAACGATTCATTTCCGCTCAACTGGCGTCATCCGCCATCGCTCGCAAATTTTTTTTCCCCTTCGGCACACTGCGTGAGATCTCGTTAGAGCAACCACCCAATTTTTTTTTCCTTTCACTCGTATATTATTATTTTTTTATATTAAAAATTTCTTCGTAATTTAATGCCAATGAATGGAATTTTTTTTTTAGACATTTGAAGAATTGAAAGAAATTAAGGACATTTATAAAAGATGGACATAAAACAACAAATATTTTTACAATTAGTGTTTTTATACTTTATGGAAAACAAAATTTTCATAAAATTTTTTAATTGGATATTTTTTCACTTTGAAAACAGTGAAATGTTAAAAATATCCACTTTACACAAAAAATCATGAAAGTTATAGAATTTTTTGAAAATTCGATGAAAACAGACGTTTTCCTTATTTAAAAAAACCACTTTAAATCAAAATATCTTTAAAACTGCTAAAGATAGAAATTTTTCTCAAGAGATCTTTTTTATAGAAAATTTTATTAGCTACAAAAAAGGTTCTAAACAAAATTTAGCTATTTTCCATCCTTATCAAAGATATTAGCAAGTAAAAAATCTCAATTTTCGATCGATGTGTTTTCTTGGTTTTAAACATTTTTCGTCAATTTTTTTTTAAATCTTTACGTTAAACTATCAAATTTACAAGGATCGAAGATCCGCGTGGATACTGACCTTATTGATTACTTAAAAAAGCGAGAAAATTTGAAATTACTAATTCATAGGCGTACGCTTGAACGCGCACCCTCTGGGTCTCGTGGTCGTTAAATTACAGGTCATATTTCTAGGTGATAAAAAATTCTATAGGACAGAGTGATCTAACTTTAACGATAATCCTAAAAAATAATTGAGTGTGATTATAGTTTTTCCCTCATAAATATCTCGGAAATTCACTATAAAGATGAAATTTCAACCTAAAATTGTGAGAAAAATTCTCAAGTTATTCATGCATCTATACTCTGATAAAAATTCATATCAATTATATTTATCATCAGTTGTGTATACAATCAGGTCACCATGAATGCTATTATATAAATAAAATAACTCTTGCAGAGAAAAATGAAAATATAGAAAGAAAAATACATAAATAAATTTGTGTAGGAGTTATAAGTAGTGTATACAGACGTATCTTTTCCTTTCATAAAAATTTTTCGCTTTCACGTGCGTGCTTCATCATCATGACACATTTTGCTGCCAAAATCAAAACATTTCTGTTGAAAAAAAAAATTAATTATATGCTTACACGACCCTTACAATGACTCTACGATTTTTTTTATCACATATGCACTAGTCCACATAAGCTGTCCATCAAATGTTCAGAAAAGTATTAAGCCTAAAAGCGACGTAATCGACGTGTATTTTATAAATAGAAGTAGGGTTATAGTGTAATACAACCGCTGTATAAGACTTTTTATATGGAGCACTCTCTGTTACCCCTGTTTCTATACAGAATTTATTACACCAAAAAAACATGCATCAATATATGCAGTGAATACCTAACACCAAAAATGAACTTCCCTCTGGCCAATTTCTCACCCCTGTTGACTTCCTTAACCGAATTTTTTTTATAATTAAGTAGAAAATTTACATATTCATAACGATTATAAATATTAAAAATTTATACATGAGTTTTTTACAGCAACAAGTTTTTTTTTTTCGATGCAATGAAAAAAACTTTCACAAATCCACTTCTTTTTACGGGCATGTAATAAATGTAATCTAATTACGAAACATCGGACGCGGCCTAACAAGTAAAATAACCCGCGGCTAAAAATGCGTCAGACATCTTGAAAAACTTTACAAAGTTTTCTTTTTCACCCCGGCATTGTCACTGAACGACGAGTGTCTCACAAACAAGAAAAAAAAAGTATAAATTCTCTCATCCTCGCATCTTCGTGAAAATATAACTATACTCAGATAAAACTAAATAATAAACCTTGCAAACTATAGTCGAAAAATAAAATGCATAAATCGAATATAATTTTAGAATTATTGAAAAACAGAAAAAATGTACAAACCGAACAGAAAATATGAAAAATTAGGAAAACTAAAAAAATTTATTTCAAAATATAAACTTGACTATTTAAAAATAATATCATGATTTATTCTATTTTAGGATACCTTCTAAAAAATCCGCACAATAATAAACTTTTTTGTTTATAAATTTGAAAAATTTTAATAGTCATCAAAACTTGATTTAAAAAATTTTTTATCTCATATAACAATTTTTTAAATTTATAAATTCATGAGAGACTTATAATATTGAAGAAGAATTTTTTTTTATAGCAGACAAGATTTTCCAATATGATTATCGTTTGTACCACGAAATTTAGCGAATAATACCATGGGGAAAAATAAACAAAAAATTGAAGAAATATCGCGGAGAATAATATTGAAAAAGGGAGTAACACCGTTGAGACTGAAAATTGATTGAATAGGCCACGACGTCACGACTATACTCACAGGGGTGCCATCCTATTGGATTAGACGAGCTCAATGAGTGTCTCCTAAAGTTATCGAATACGTTTTTCACCTCGACGCATCAACACAGCCATCAGTTTTTCCAGAAAATAAAACTTTACTACACATCACACTTAACACTAATGCCATTACTTTCGCATCGCAAAGTGTGTCAGGAAGAGTATATTATAAAATTTATATCAATAAAATGAAATTAGCTGTGGCATGTCCACATCGATGATTGCCTAAGTAATTTCATATACAGAGATATCGAGCAGCTCGTTTGCGAATGCAAAGGAAGAGAATTGGAAACGATGGATCCGTAATTAATAGCCCGAGGCAATTCATAGCAATTGGCGTAAATCAATGGAATGCAAGTGTATTAGTAACTGAGGTTTCCCTTAGGATGTATTCTACCGTTCAGTAATCTTCGGTATATACAGTGGACTATTGCAATCCCTTCGGAAATCAATGCATTTACCACCACCAGAGACAAATCACATCATTTTTATTTTATTAAATCGGTTATTCAATATGTATCCAACTTATTACTTTTAAGGGGTTCTATCTAGTTGGAAATAAAAAAAAAACACAATTTTTTTTGCAATAAATTCTAAGGATCTTAGTGTTTCAATTGAGTCCACTCTACCCTATTCTCATATATTTTATAGTAAAAAAAAGACAGACTATAAAAATAAAATTTTACGATTAATAATTTAAATGATGACAAATATTGTGAAAGCGCGGAGGACTTTGAGCCAATTTACAGCTGCCAAATCTTAAGTACTATGAATGAGCTGTAGCTCGTGAACGCGTGCGCGCGGTGTCAAGCCAGAAGATGAATCTTAACCGCGATAAATACCGCGAAAAAGCTCATAAATATTTATGTTGGCACTTTCAAGCGACATTTATATAGAATTAAACACGTTTCACGCGGTATATAGCTTGTCAAAAAAAAAAAAAAATATATGTGTTGGCATGATTGTCCGCAAATTTGAAATATCTCTACAGAGATATGAGAGGTGTCAATGAATTTGGGGATATATAGTGACGCAGAGCGAGAAGGAAGTGTCGATAATAATTATGAATGGGCTAGACATGTCGCTCCGTACAACCGCGTTCCACTCGTTCGCAGTTGATGTACGAGGCACTTGACTGCATATCTCGCGTTCCTCATATAAATAGTCGGCTACAGGAAGGCGAGACAGATAGTGCGAAGGCTTACAACGACACGTGATGCCTTATACACATCACTAGAATCCACGAAAACGTGCAATCTTTATCATAATAGCTCTCACGACTTTCGCTCGCTTCTCATGTTTCTACACTCCCTCTATCCTTCACCATCAATTATATATTATCGGACACGCTAGAAATGTGCACTCAAAAGCTCGCTCCTATATACCTATATCTATCGGCAACAATTCAAACATGAAATTCCAACTAAACTTTTCTACCTGCAGCAGAATTTCAATGCGATATAGTTGAAATTTTCATGTTTTTTAAAATTGTATCTGTCATATTGCACACACTGCTTTTGTGAAGCAATCGAGTATTCTCTACACTCGCCTAATGAATTTTTGCTAATATTTCTAGCTAATATGACATTTTATTCGATGAATTTTCATTCAATCACAGCAAATCTTTTTTTTTTTTTCTATTTACGACACCAAATCTCATTTTAAAAAAGTTTATCCTACTTTTTTGAGTTAGTTGTAATAAAAAATTCTGCATCGAATGGTGCAGATTTTCTTTAATTTTCATTAATGGCTAAAGCTTTAACCCCGATTTAAGTATAGGTTGGTAAAACGTCAAATTAATGCTACGGGTATAGCTATACATATGAGAAAAGCTTTGAATTGTAACTCGTACTTTTATGTAGGAATAAATTTGAATATGTAAAAGAATAAAAATGAACTAAACGGAGCACACAATACACAGACATCAGGGTCTCATGTGAAACTCGAGATCCTGAGGGATAATCTGAGCGTTAGCGCATGGAATACGGGCAGTTTTGTAGCGATTCACAGCCCAGGATGATGAAAAATAACAGAGTCAAAGTGCGGAGCTTCCGAGGCAGACGGATGAAGCACCCTTTTCCAACTACCCTCTTATGACAGCGATGCTTGGTCTCTCTCTCTCACTCTGGGTGATCGTCTCTAAAATCCACATGTCGACTACGTGTTTTACCGGAAATTGCAAGGATTTAATATTAAATATGCGTCTTTTAAGATATTCCTTGATTTAAAAAATATTTACAGAATTTTTTTACATATAAATATTTTGTAATATAAAATTCATCGACCATTATTTGATTTTACCAAGTGTTGATTAACTTAAATTTTTTATAAATAATAAATTTCAAGCTCTCAATTATATTAAAAAAATAAAAAATAATGAATAAAATTTTTTGATGAATTTTAAAAAATAATAAATAAATATTTTACGTTATAAAATCGGAATAATTGGCGTACAATATTGAATTTACTGCGAAATTTCTCCAATTAGTGATTTATGATATTAATGTATAATTACTTATCAAGCATCGGTATATTGAATATTTATAAAACCGAATAATTTAATTTGTCGCTGTATTTTAATTTATTTGATTGTGCAAGGGAGGATTTGATCATGCTCGTAAGATATTGTTTCATTCTACTTGTGAAAAAAAATTTTTTGTTTATTCCCCATTCACCATTTCATTGCATCGATAAAATTCAGAATAAGTTTTCGAGCTGAAGGAAACACACTTCGAGCAAAGTCATAACTGTATATTATTTTCAAACAACACTACCCATAATTTAAATATTCTGTTGTCTCGTGTTTTTTATACTCAGTTCATACAAAAAAATCGAGACGTAAAAATTGATTGGAATATATGAGATGTTTAGAAGCCAAAAAAATCGGATTATAGACAAGTTGAAAATTTTGTATCTTCAAGTTTAATTAAAGATTAAATGCATGAGTTATTTTTTATCGAAAACCTCTCTGGAAAGTTTTGCAAAGAAAAATAATAAAGAAGAGACAGGACACGGGACAGTAGAAGCAATTTTAGTTTCACAAGTCAAAGTGTGTCTTTGCTCGTGAGGTATAAGATTGAACTGATGTCAAAAGTCCTTTAGCGTACACATTTGAAGCAGATTCTACCGCACTTATACTATCATTTTGAAGTAGAATTTCCTCTGAGAAAGTTGTCCAACCAGACTTGCCATATCTTGTCGTCCTTCGAGAGGATGTTCACTGTTCCACTATACTACTGCACGCCACATATCCCACACACTCTCTAGGGTCGCGTTCAATTTTCAACGTGCCTCGTTGTCCACGCCAGGCGCGTCCAATTTCACGAGAACGTATCATCTATAGTTTTTTTTTTTTTTTATTTTCCACTTTTTATTTCCGTTCTTCCCAGGACGAAAAAATTCGGGATTTTTAAATCACTAAGGGGCTCTTGCAGTCTTTGAATAATCTCTCTGTGGCGTTCACAGTCTTTCCATAGAGACACTAATAAAACTTGAGTCTTTAAACCGTCGCGATTTAGTCTTTCGAATTTTTTTCTGAAAGACTTTAGTCCCTTAACGCGAATCGCACTTCTTGAAGACTCGAGTCTCGTGTTGTCTTTTGGTTGAAACTACTTGGTTGAAATGTAAAATAACAAAATGTAATAATTTAAATCATTTAAATCGCTCAATTTCAGTCTATGAAGGCCTGAATTTTTTCGTTTTTTTTTTTTTTTTTCGTCTATTTAGATGAATGGATTTACCTTGGAAATAAATAAATCTTGTATTTTAAGATTATCATTGTGGAAAAGTGATGTTAAATTAGTTGGATATTTTGTGCGCTTGCACACGAGAAAATGAATATTTTGATGCTTTTAATATTACAGAGAGACTGTGGCACATGATGTCATTTGGCTGGCAGCACTTTCGGCCCTTTTCCTCACCACCAGAAGCTACTTCACACTTTGACCTTCACTGGCAGCAGCAGCAGCAGCGCGCTCCGTATACTTTGTTGGCTAGAGGACGTCTGTCCTCGAATCCATGTTCTACCTCAGTCTCGTGGACATGTTTATGCAGATACGCAGGCAGAACTCAGTCGTCTCACTTTGAGAGTTGCAGGAAAGTCACATGCATATGCATGAAATTTATGCGCATCGTGCGCTATACACTTGCCGTCCACCAGGACATGCATGGAATCGTTTGAAATCGACGCTACAGAATATTAATACTGTATTTTGAGCTTGGTGATAATTAGTTTCCGTGAGTTTCATGCATTTTCATTCAGCTTGATTTTGCTTCGGAACATGTACTATCCAGTGTTTAAAATTTTTTTTATTAAATTACACAGAATAAAATACAACCAATTTAACATGAAGTGAGCGGAAATTATTTTTTTTGCAATTTAACCATTTAATTTATAGAGAAGCCTTGGAATTTATTGGAGTATCTATAAATCAACTTTATGAAAGATTAAATTTATTACATTGTCGTCATTTCACCCTTTTTCGAAAATCATAAAAACTTGAACCCGCATGGTTGCAACAAAATCTGGAGATTTGGCAGCTATTTTCTAGACCATGGCTCTATTCCGAAGTTTGAATCATTCGAAGTATGCGCCAATCGTGAAGATAAATGGTTATAAAATAGAAAATTCCGTCCAACACACACAAAAATGTAAAACTCAAAAAAAATAAAATAAAACGCGTCTCTATGCTTAAAACTCGAAAAAAATTCTAAAAATCTAGTTCAGCCAAATATTTCCTGCCAAAAAAATACAATGAAAAAAAAAAATTCCAAGTTGCCGGAGCATCTCCACAATCAATAAAGAGTTTAATATTAAAATTGTTTGAAAAATCGACGGCCAAGAGTGAACAGCGAGTGAGTGAGGCTATTGTGGTATAATAAAATACAAAAACGATATACAAAGCGAACTTTTCTCGATACATAAAATGAGCAACGGCCAAGTAATAAAGAAAGTCAGGAAATGAGGGAAAAAAATATGCCAGAGGTATGCTCGGCATCCGAGAATTTATGGGCGAGACATGTGCAGATTTTTTTTCCAGATAAATTCAATCAAAATTAGCCTGAGGAAAAAAAAAGTACAAGGCCACACGATCGAGTTATACGGTTGCAGATGGGACAAGGGGCATTATACCTTGACTATATATTTTTTTCAAGGATATAGAGGGTTCGTACCTATATATGCTTATATCCTACCGGCGCTTTTCCTCATTTTTCTCATCTTCCACCGGCGCGTTGCGTCTTAAAACTAGTTCGCAACTCATTCTAACCGCTCTGGTCGCAAGACAAACTTTTACCATCTTTCCCACCGGCTTAAAGACGAAAATTTCACCCTCTACCCTTATCTCATTCTTTCTTTCACACTTTATACACTCTTATCTCTGTTTTATTTTTCTTCCGACTTCAATTGCAATGCTTTTGCACTGGGTTTATTTATTTATTTTTTTCTACGATAATTGCCAATGTTTTTAAATGATTCAAATGCTATAAAATTGACAAATGTTCTCACTCACCAGCGCGCGAAATTCCAGTTTTTCTACTCTACTTGCGAGTCACGAAATTTGCCCCTCATCTGAAACACATTCGATTAGATTAGTTGGATGAACTCTAGTATTTTCCGTCAATGAAGAATATATAGAATGGCAGAATACTGGGGCAAGAAAGAAAATTATATATATTGAAGAAAAAAAATAGAAAAACCTAATTTCATGTCAGGTTTTTTTTGTTACATTTGAACGTTGATACACACCACATGCGTGTATTTTTGTTGATAAGTCACGCTTATAATAAATAGGTTAATCATATACCCCTCATATATCTTTATGAAATATGCAGAAAAATTGAAAAACTCATTTTTAACAGATTTTAATAAATTGAAGCATTGCAAAATAATTTTAAAAATACATTGTGAAACCATAAAGCACACATTGTTTTGTTTATTGTCCAAAAAAGTTTATAATTTATTTTTAAAATATAATATACATGCACTATCGCGGTAGTTTTCATAATTCAGAAAATATACCGAGTTTTATGCGAGTTTTGAATACGACATAGCCTTGGTAATAAATAAACTGATTATGATATGGATTTCAAGTGTTTTTATAAAGAATTGTGGCCAAAATCGAGTTTACGCCAAAAAAAAATTTCAGACTGTCGTAAAAAATGAAAATAAATCATTAATTAGAACTAAATAAAAAAAGTAGTCCATCTAAAAATTTTTTTCAATGAAGATTTAAATGTCGTGAATAGAAAAAAAAATTTTACATTAATTTTACATTAATTCAATCAAAATTCATCAAGAAATGGAGTGCTAGTTATAACAAAGATGTGTGATATTAAACATTTTAAACACAAAATGGTCAAATTTTTGTATTATTTATTTTGGACATTTACACGCAAAAAATTTGAGGTAATATTTTTTTTACTCATGTATATAACCGGCATAATCGTTAATTATACTGTGATTGCACGCCTGTTATATTTTCTTAAACGTTTTAATTCCTTTTAAATTTATGAATTTAGTTTAAATATAACAATGTAAAATAGCTTGAGAATGAAATTGAACAGAGGATGGATTGCAATTATCCACTGGTAATGCCATTTCTCTCTTGATAGCATATGGTTTACAAGCAATTATTCTCATCATCAACCTCATGACTAATAGCTCAAACTATACACAAACGCGCAAGTATAACGAGTTTTCACTTCCATCGTTTAATCTACACCTCTATATATAGAAGAATACGAAAGACTGTTCAGGCAAGTCACTTGCACCCAACGTCGTCAACAGCTGCGCACATGGCGCATTAGTTTTCGTCAAAAAAAAAAAAAAAAATTTTAATCTTGGAAATTTTAAATTGAATTATATAAATGATTTTGTTACTTATTACTTTTCCGAGGATTTCATTATTTAATTGCTTTGAAACGGCAACGAAAAAAAAAATTTTACAGTGCTTCAGAGAGAGGCTTGCATTTTTAAACGACGCTCTCACATCACGTTCAGATCGTTTGGCAGTAGTGAACAAATTCAGCGGAGAATGCTGCGCGCGGTTTATAACGAGAGATTAAAGTTGACCACAAACGAGTTTTTTTTTTAATAATAATAAGTGAATATGTGAAAATATTTTAAATTTTGTGAATATTCTCTCTTCCGAGCATTTATCTATAATTGCCATATAAAAAAATTTATCATCAACTTATTTGACCTGAATTTTAATTGAAGAAAAAAAAAATTCTGAGATTTAAAAAGTTCAAATATGAGTGTAAAATAAATCCACTGTAAAATCAATGTTTTTCTCTCATCAACCGCTATTTCATTCATCAAAATGATTTTAAAAATTCGAAATTTAATGTTTTTTATGGCTGGGAAAAAATTTTTTTGCTAAATTGTTTTTTGAGTTACGAAATTTTGAGAAAAATTTTTTTTTTTTCAGCTGTTAATGTGGTGCTAATTTTTTGCCGGATGTCGACCATTTCATCTGGCTTTCAATCTGGCCTTCGTGTCTGTATAAGCACATTGGTGCGTTGTTTAATTGACCTGTGGTTGAGGTTAATTACGTAGAGCTATTGAGTGAGACGTGATTTCTGTTAGCTTGCTCGATCGGCGGAAACAGGATAGCACTCTGTTCAAAATCAAGAGGCAACAGAAACAGTGCTATACACGAATGGTAAGTCTCATAATTGATTTTGTTTTGCATTCAACTATTGATCTCAGTTTACAATCCTGGCTATATTGTGCACGTCAAGTGCTTGACGTGAATTTCAATTCTCTAATCACTGCCTACCATTCATCACGCAAATTATAGAGTTGAATAATATTTAATTTCTACTCTAATACAATATAAAATTTCCATTGTATATCCTACTGAAATATTCGAGAATTAAAAAAATCTGAAAAAATTTTTTTTTTCATTCTATCATAATTTTTTTATTAATATTTATATGGATAGAATTTTTTTAATGGCTTACATTGTATTCAAATACTTCTGACAACTATTTGATTTAAAAATAAAATAAAATTGAAATTTAACTTTATAAAAATAAAAAACAATACATGTACGAAAAAATTTTTTTATTATTTTTTTTTTCGTAATAATTCATAAACCCTCAGGGGCATTTGCACAATTCAACGTGCAGTTTCATCGCAATGATAAATAGAACCACAGAACGCACAGATATCAATTTTTCCATCGGTAAATATTTGAAATAATAAAAATAAATGAAAAATCAATTGAATCCAATGAAATAAATGATCCTTCAAATTTATGTAATGGTGATTTTTTGTTATTATTGTGAAATATGATGGTAAATCAGGCTAAGAATAATAAAATGATGAAAAATTGAGCATTTAATTCAGGGTTTGCAATTGAGACCGCACAGTCATAGGATTTATCTAAAGGCGCCATATATTTTATTTCTCTCCCCCGAATAAAAAAATAAAATAAATAAGTATATAAGAACCTCTTGGAATAAAATTGTATGCCAAGTAGGGTAAATAAATTCAACAATTCCGGTAGACCAAGCCAGAACGGTGAATTTTGACTTAAAAAAAAAAAAATTATATAACTGTATGCTCAAATAAAAACTCAGTCAATTACCGGAATTTATTAAAAAATTCAATGCGGAAATTCAAATGAATACTAATAAAAAGTAGTGGGAAAAAACCATAGATAAATATTGAACGGTATTCAACCACACAGTTTAATTACACAAATGAAACTTTTATCATTAGTCCGCTAATTAAATAAATGTAATTTAACTTTCTCAAATAATTTCAGATTCTTTTTTACGCCCACTTGAATCACGGACTTCAACGGATAAAAATCTGTTCATTTTTTAAAAATTACATTCCGTTAATATATTTGAATTAAACAAAATTTTTTTTTTTAACTTTCGTAGTAGGGTAACTGAACCGGTTGTTGTAAGAATTGAAAATTAATTATAAAGTACGTGTACTAGCTGAAACCGATCATTAACTGGAATATGTGCATAACAAACGACGTTTCACCAGTTGATGACGGCTTAAATTCACCAAACCTCCAACACTCGTTTATGATTGAGTTTAAACAAACAAAATTCACTCTATATTATTCCTACAAAATGACTCTTTAGATTAAATATCGATTAATAAATAATTTCAATGCCTGAAAACTTATAACTTATTTCTTTGCACAATTTATTAATAATATTTGTTGAGCGGTCATTAAATGGAATACGGCCGGTCATTAATTGGTGATTACCAGTCATTAACTGTCGTTTTTTACTCACGCAACATTTCTTCAGATTTTTATGTTATCGTTATATTTTAATTGTTATATATAATGTTCAAATGATATAATTATGCGCTCATTGAGGCTTAAACACTAAAAAACGATTGGAATAGCAATTATTTTCCGCCAAATTTCCCTTAACTAGTCATCAACCGATGATTTACATTTACACACCCTATTTTTTAAGAATTTTTCGAAAAAACAATGTAATCATGCAAATTTCCGACATAAATATACTAAAAAATTGAAAAATTTGCATTTATCGATCGAATTCTCTCCAAGAAATGTTGATTTTCAATAAATTATGTATAAAAATTTCTCACTGCAATAAAAAACTGAATATTTTACGAAAAAACCAATTAACAGTATCTCAATTTTTCGATTTTTTGCAACCAAAAATAGATGGAATGTCGCAATCATGAAAAATTACCAAAATATTAAACAATGCAATAAAAATATATCAAAAAACCCTCTGCTAATAAAAAAATAAATAAATTTCCAATAACGAAATATGGAATTTCAACTGGGAATAACCGCGTGTATAATCACGGAGAGCGAAGGAATATTCGAAAATCAAGTGCTCCATGAAGCGTCGCTATATTGAATAGACGATAAATCAATACAAATTACTCGAGGGCTGCACACATTATGATTGAAATCGAATAATGCAGCAGATGCTTGACGGAATTATTGGGCATATAAAGTGTGGCTGCGAGCAGCATGTGACTGCCGAGAGGGAATCTACAGAGGCGCGAGTGAAGCCGAGAGTGCTTGCACTACTTGCATGGCAAACTTACTAGCGAATACGTATAAAGCTTGCTGTTGGACCATTGGCAAAGTCACCTCAAGACGAAATTAAATATTTATGGCATTGGCAAACGCGACTGCTGATGGTGACGAGGCAGTAGCGAGGGAACGGCCACATGAATATTTAGGGTTTATACAGTATAGTAGGCAACGTGGCAGCGAAATTGATGCTTCGCGGGACATTGAAGAGTGACGCTGAGATGGATGAATCGATGCGCGCGCCAACGGGAAAAAAAACGGACCATTGAAGTGAACGGATGAGTTGAGGCAAGTGGTTCGAGTCACCTATTGGTCGGGCGTCATACGTCGCACGTGAATTCATTTATTGATTTGCCGCTGCACTGAATTTTTGTGATAAAGTCTTGAAGAGCTCAACTAATTGGATATTGATGAAATGACTTTATTGATTTCAGTTATGCTTTTATTCAATATTAAATATACAATGACGAACGAATTCAAAGTCGATAGAGCGTCCCCAAATGTCAACGCTGAAACACTGATTCTTTTCAATTCCATGCTACAATTTTAAATGTAAATCTGTCTTGTGAAATGAAATATTATTTTTATCACTCTTTCAAAACCTCACTTGATGCCCTTTATGCATTCTGAATAAATTATATAATATTTTTCGATGAAAAAACTTGCTTACTTATAGTCATTATTGACCTCTCAGAAAGTTGAAATTGATATTAAAAAAAGATTCTTACGTTAAAATGTGTGTCACGAGTTATTTACATAAACAAAATACTGCACATAAACAAAAGACTTATGCCAATGTTTAATTAAATTAAAAATAGAAAAAAATCGCTTAAATAAATAACGTATTGAAAAAGGCGCAAAGATTAGCATCATTGAAATATGATTTTTTTAAAAACCGAAACGCCAACACCGAATAAAGATTTAAAACTTTCTTATATATGTAGATATATAGATGTAAAAATTGTTTTTCTGTTTTTGATGAAAAGAGAAGTGGTAGATGTGATGACACTTGAATTTATAATGAAATTGTAACAGTAATTTGATGCAAAGCGATGAAATTTATGCCTTTATTCACGATAGATTGCCTGTATGACGGCAGTCAATGTATTAAATGGTGGGAAGTGTGCATATTATGTTCATGGCTGACTAATGGCCATACGTTCCACTGAAATTTGCACCGGTCCAACAGAGGACTGCACGTCGAGCATCTGCCGCGTCCAAGATTTATCTAGGTATCTCCTTTGCGGTCTTCTCTTACCCCTCGGGCACTTTCTCCGTGTGAGCTACCGCAAATTGCATGAGGCACTTTCCTCGCGAAAACTGGGACAGCGTAACGAGGTGGAACGTGCGCGAAATTTGAATCTCTCACGCGCACAACTATCGACTACCAAGAGCTTCAATCGCAAGAGATAGAAAGACCCCCTGTAGTGTATTTACATCAGAGCTTTATGTGTATCATGTGCATCTATGCATTTTTTTCTTTTTATCTGAGGATTTTTTATGACTGTCGTTTTGAATTCCGCAGAATTTTTTCATTTTCGTTGCCAACGCATCTGAACAGTTTTTTTCTTTTATTTTTTCTCCATTGCGGTTATTTTATTCTTGCGCTGATGTGTTTTTGCGATTTTCAACGCGCTCTAGCTAGATTTTCTCGGCCTGAAGATTAAAAGTCACTGTCGACGATAAACTTGCATTATCTAATATCACGCTTGAGCTATTAATGTATTCAACAGCATGAATGAAAAATGACTTTTAAGGACATAATTTTACTGTTTTTTTTTTAATGTCATATTTGAACCGAATGAGATTTATCATTAACAAAAATTAAGTTATCTCCCAGCGAAACGTTTGATTGTTTTTTATTAATTTTTTATTAGAAATAAATATATCAGAAAATTTTGAAAATTTCAAAAAAAAAAAAATTAAATACAACAAATAATTAAAAATCATAAAAATATTTCTCAATATTTTGAATTTTGTTACCCATTTTTAGTACAATACAAAATAATATGAAACAAAATTTAAATATCAAAAATAATTTTTAATGGCCATGAAAAAAAAAGGTTTTTTTAAATCTCCACCCTTTTCAAAATCAGCATTTTTTCTTATTATTAAATTATACGGAACATAAATATTCCTATAACTCTAGTATTTTAAAATTTAATGAAAAATAATAAAAAATTTCAAAGCCGCATATAAAATGTTAAAACTTTCGTATAGATATATAAAAATATATGTTGTGGAATTCCTTGACTCTGAGAAAGAAAATTGTTTGAATAGTACGAAAGTTTACACGTGGAATTTGAAATCTCATGTGACAAATTTACCAGCGATACATACACACACACACGAATAACCACATGCAGCCAATTTTATCGAATTTACCCACAAGAGTATTCTGCACAGACTTCTCACAAGTATTTGCGCAATGGAAACTCTCGACTGCTCTAAACCTGTTTCGGTGGTTAAGCTACGTGAATTAAACTTGAGCATTGGTCATAGATGAAAGTTTGGCAAATTGAATTAGCCGTTACAATTAGGCGAGCAGTTTCTCGCAATTCTTCGTGGACACTCCAATAGTATAATATGCAATCGAACAAAATGGTCAAGACTAATACCTAAAATTGATTAATTTCTATACAGTTAAATAGAATAAATAATTAGAAAATTAGGAAAGTCGAAATTTCCATTTCCCCCGAGTTGATAACAAATTATAGATGTGCACTGCACCTCGGAGTCATTTAAATTTAATCGATTGACATAATATAGGAGTTTAAACTCCTTGCGAAGTAGGTTGTAGATCGAACGGAGCCAGTCGACGCTCGAAGGAAATACTGTCGAGATCATTCTCCCAATGCTTCTCTCACACCGACACCCAAGATCGCTTTTCTTCCCTCTCGATCGTTTTCTTTCGCTTTTTTATCTTTTTTTTTTTATCCATTCGCCTTTTCATTCTCAGGACAAACAATCGAATCTACGTGGCCACCTGAATGACATTACCCACCGAGATAACAAGATTTTACTTACAATTAAATTTAGCTACAGTATTAGACGCTAAATGACCTCAGGAAAGATCGCAATGTGTGCAGATAATCTTATTATCTGTAAATTGTTCTACTGCTATATCTACTTTCGAATTGTTAGTCTCAAAACTAAAAACAAATCAACATTATTCGTAAAATAAAAATGAAAACGATTAGTTAAAATGAAAAAAAAAAAAAAAAAATTTATTCGAGAATTTTCGTCACTTTTTTATCGATAACTTGGTATCTAAGCGAAATAACAAAAAATATCATTAAAATCAAATGATAGAGAAACAAATTTCCTATAAAAAATGTCGAACAATTATTTTCAATATTTTGCTTCACTTTCGATATATTTTAAAAAATAAAAATTTTCAAAAATCGGTAATGTCTCAAAAATTAAGAAAGTTACGAAATAATTCATTCCACATTTTTTGTAAACAATTTCATTCAAAATCATATAGCTCTTATCACATTTCTTCATATCTTGTTTATTTACCGAGTTATCAGTAAAAAAACAAAAATCACGAAAGCTGCGAAATTTTTAAAAGATATACCCATTCCAAAATTTAATTAAAAATAGAAAAATTAAGTTGTCTTTATCAAATATCACAAAAATCATTGTTAAAGTCAATTAAAATCAACAAAACGATAAAAAAAGATTTATCGGCTGACGTAACGTAGGTCATACTACTTAAAAAACGTAAAAGTAGTCGAAAACTTGCGTTGAGTGGCCTTTTTGGTATTACTAACGCAAAAAATCTACTTGCTCTATATAAACTCGGGTTGATTGTATCAATAAACTATTAAAAAATAAAATGATATAATTTTTTCTTTCTCTAAAACAGTATATTCATAATTAGTGTTTGATTTTCAGAAAATTCATATACTTTATGTATATTGTCGTGAGCTCTTTGTGAATATTTAGAAAGGAAAAGTTTTAAAAAGACTCAATTATACTTTACCCATTTTAATAATCTATTTTGCATTCGACAAAGCGGGCCAATTTGAAAGAGGCACGCCAACGTGTACTTGAATCAAATT
Source organism: Macrocentrus cingulum (assembly GCA_002156465.1). NCBI lineage: Eukaryota > Metazoa > Arthropoda > Insecta > Hymenoptera > Braconidae > Macrocentrus > Macrocentrus cingulum. The sequence goes on from MVJL01005528.1 coordinate 51,528, forward strand.
GAACGAACAGAAAAGAGAATTTTAATTAAATTAAAGTCGGACTTTTTGATATCACTCTGTACAAATGGATAATTAATTACATTTGATATTTAATACATATATCTACATACATAAAATAAATTTCTAAAAAAATGAATAAAAAAAAATCATTGGTTCAAATTCCGGAAAATCAAGAGCGCGTCCGGAAGGTAATAAAAAAAATACCACGCAGTCGGATATTTCAACGCATACAGCATAAAAATCAGTAAAAAGCCTCATAGCTCAATGAGTTTTCGAGTACAAAAAATGCGGGGGTTTGATAAAAAATTTAAAAATCCCTCAAGCGAGTTTGCTGTTTGAAAGCAATCCGCATATCGGAAATGCCGTATCCCTGTGAAACTGATGAACGATAAAAAAATATATATACATACATAAATAAAAGACGACAAAACGTGGGAATGAACATTCATCACTGATGTTACATCCATATGTTACACATTTGTTCTCTCAAATTTAAAGATATAGAAATATCTCTAGAATATTTTTGAAAATCGAGAAATTAAAAATATCGCGTATTTTGATAAGCATGCAATCTAGACAAATTTTGATACGAAACGTTTTTGAAACTAATCAAATTCTCTACAAAAAAAATCTCTTGTTAAAAAATTTTATCTTCAATAGTTTTAAAGATATTTTGATTTAAAATAACAAGATAATTTTTTATATGGGGTCTTTTGGTTGAACAAAAATGAGAATATTTTAACAGCTAATATCATAATGAGGATACGAGTTAGACAAATTTTGCTAGAGTTCTTTTTTGTAGCTAGTAAAATTCTCTATAAAAAAAGTCTCTTGACAAAAATTTTTATCTTCATTAGTTTTAAAGATATTTTGATTTAACGTTCTACTACTGTGAAGACCAACTAATTATAAATCAATAAAAATTTGTAAATTAGTTCTAAATTATGTATTTGATTGATCAGTAAAATTCCAAGGCCATTTTTCATAAGTGGAGAAATTAATTTGTAAAGTTTGAATAAAATACACAAGCTCAGGATAATTTTTCCTAAATTGAATTTCATACTTTAAATAGTTAGAAAAAAATGTTTTTCACTCTAAGAGTATTTTTTGTGGAAAATTTCAATGATATATATAAAATTATAATGCTGAAAAAAGAAATATTTACACTAGAATATTATTTCTTAGGAAATATTGTACGAAATTTTTAAGTGAATTAAAATTATAATTAAATTTTTTCTTTTGTGCTGTATATATACACACACAGTGGGGTGAACAAGTGCGGCCAGTATTCTCGACAAAAGATGTTTACTTCGTCAGTGAAATTGAATTAAAATTTAATTTTAACGATGGTAGAGAGCTACTGTAATTTCCTCATTAAATTACGTTGCGCTGGTGAGAGCACTTTTGGAGAAATAGTCAGTGCGCGCGGTCATCGCAAATTTCACAATATACCGCAGACTATAATGACCTATATCATTTTATACTACACTGTGTTGGAAAATAATTGAAGGCCACATCAATGTTCAAATCAAACACATGACAAACTTCAAATGAATTAACATGACTTTACCCGATGTATTTTCACGACAAATTCACTTCAAGTGCGAGAGTTCCATTTAACACGACAACTGCCTCCACTACATAACGAAAATTCAATAGAATATAATCAAATTGTCAACAGTTAGCGAGAACTTGACATAATCCCCATTTAATAATGCATAATATATGACAGAGAAAACGAGGAAAAAACCATCTATCACCCAAAACCCTACACACTTGTTTGTTTCTACTTTATGAGACATATTGCAATATAGAAATTCGTTCTAGTGTTTTTCATGAAAATTGATGTGACAGCTGAAACAAACTGGGGGTACATGCAGGTTGTCAGTACAAAAAATTACCCCAATAAAAAACAAATCTATAGAGGAAAAAAAATTTTAAATAAACTTAAAATTCAAATATCCTTCAGAAAATCGCAATTAAAGTCTAATATAATATTTATTTATCCTTGAATCTCTCATAAAGAAATCCTTTATAACAAAAATTAATGCCACAATTAAAAAATAACGCAAAAAAATTCAAAAAAAAAGTATATTAAATTCAAAAAAATGATGTTTTTCAATATTTTACATTTTTCAGCCTATTTTTATGCAATTAAAAATAATATGAGGCAAAATTTAAATGTCAAAAATAATTTTCTAAGATCGCAATGAAGAAAAAAAAATTTCAATCTAAAATCATTTTGAAAACTAGTATTTTTCCTTCATCCCAAACCATATAAAGCATAATATTTCCTTTTTTGATGATATTAAACTTTTTCTATTTAATTATTTGATTGAATCTTTATGAAAAAAAAATTCTTTCTTTAAATTTTTTTATAAAAAAAAAAATAACCTCGGTATTTATCGTATTGTATTTACTATTGAATAATTCATGTGATTATTCATGCGGTAACGGAAAAGAATTTTATCCAAGTTAACCGCACCGATATAAATTTTTTATACGCACGATATTTCAAATATTCCACATGCTAATGTATACCTAAAACAAGATAAAATAACTCAAGATGTTCTTTGTACAGTTCAAAGAATAATAAAACATACAAATAATTGATACACGTAATAAATGGTGAAAATGGTGAGAATAAAATTGACAGTTAGGTTCAAACTTGACAGGCGGAAAATCAAAAAGCTTTTGATTAAATTATCTTGATGGATAGTTTGAAATATTGACATAAACCGGAACCGCACAAAACACAGTCTCCTATTCACATCATCCATGAGAAGAAAAAAAAAATTTACTGCCTGCCATGATGTTCATGATCGATAAATTCTTCAGCTAAATTTATCCACATGTGATGCAATAAATATTTGGATTAGCTTGAAATACCAGAGTTGGAAAACGTGCAAATACTTGGATATAATAAATTAATTGCAAAGAGGACAATGAATAAAGTGGAACACATTTAATTGGAGCGTCTTTCTCTCCATGGAGAGAGTGAAATTGCAAACAAAGGAGGTTTACCTCCTCTGACTCTGGAGAATATAGCCTGGCGAGCTTGCGTTATCAAGATCATCGATATATACTCGCAAGGGAGTAGGTTGAGATTGATACGAGTTACAAGATATCTAGCTTTTTCCTTCTGTTTTTCCTAAGCCAGCGGTGTAGCCAAGGAAAAAGCGAGCAATCTTTCTTAATCTTCAGAACGAACCCTTATTCACGTGAACAAAATTCTACCGAGGTGGAAATCAAACTGTATGTGAATACGAAAAAAATAACATTGCATTTAAGCATGAGAGAAAAATAAATTACGATCAATTAAACATTTTTACCTTCAAAACATTTATTACTACCCCTCTTACAGAAATAGTATATTAAAACTTACATTTTGAGTATATGCATTTAACAGTAACCAGTGGAGATTGTTGAAGTGAGTTTAAATTGGATTAGTATCTCAAACAATACGTCGTTTATATTAATACATTGAAGCATGTACGGTAATGTACTACAGAATCAAGAAATTTTGCAGTCGAATGTAAATTTAGACACGTACAACCTTAACGATAAGATAACCAACGATGAAAATTAATTTTTCAAACTTGTCCAACCGAGTGTTAGAAACTTAACGGTGATTACACGGTATTCTCGAATAGTAAGTTACCCGCACCGTCACGTTAATTATACGTGTTTGTTTCAGTTATAATAGCTTTCTCAAACAACTAGTGTGTTCCACACACGCGCGCACTTCTATACTCGGTGTACATCTTAATATATAGAAAACAACCCGCAGGATATTCATCTACTCAATAACATTTTTTAACCATAATCAATTCGTAATAACCTAAATCAATAAAATCATTATTAAAAAAATAATTTCATCTCCTGCTTAAAAATCCAAAAAAAATTTTACTTATTAGTAATTCAATTTATTTAATGATGAAATATTGAGACAACAGGTGAACCATTTTGTTGGCCACGTATATTAAGAGAGAAATATAAACTTTACTAGGTCAATGTAATTACTATTATCAGCAATTAAAAAAAATTTTTTTCTTGTAAAACATAATTTTTGACCCTTTTTTACAAATATTTCAATGATATTTTGATTTAACAAATATTTTTAAGAAAGTATTACATAACTAAATATTTTTATTAGTTTTACATGTAATAAAGAAATAAAAACCGTCTATTTACGAGAAGATATAGTTTTATGTAAAGTGAAACTTCGTTATCAGAATCACATTCCCCGTGTATCGGAGATTACATAATTTTCTCCTTTGAACACAAGCTCATTAGCTGAATACCTACGCTGCCCCCGAATGCCCATTCAAAGGCAATTAACGCTCAGGAAACAGCGTTCGATTGCGTAGCGGCAAACGAGTTGCGCTGTTAGTGACAAACACTGTCATTGAGCCTATAACACTGTTGATTTCATGAATCGAGTAGAGTGAGCATTGTCTTTATAGCGTTTCTATTATACTTATTAACAATGGTTATAATTATTAGTCAACCATTATGGATATAACGCTGTTCGATTGACTGTAATACATTCCAAACTGGTCGATAATACGTAACCTGTGTTTAGAGAATTACTCGTAATATCACATTTATTATATTATTTATTCTTTAAATTAAAAAACTAAGTAATAAAAAAAGTAGAAACACTAAAAAAAATTTGGTGTATTGAAAAAGTAAAGATTTTTCAATATTTTACAAGGGAAAAAAATTTATTTTGATTATATTTAATAATTTATGCTTTGTTAGGTGTTTATTAGTTGAGAAAAGTAAGACTACACTCAAATTTGATAATAATCATTCAAAGAAACTGATGTAAAAAGCAATTGTTAAATTTTTTCAATTTAAAATTGATTTTCTACGTTTTTCTAAGTTTTTTTTTCAAAGAAACAATTTTGAAAGACGATTTTTACGTTAGTTAAAGACATTAAATTGAATAATAAATTAAATAACATGTTTTCTCATAAAAAAATTTATTACAAGAGAGATTTAAAGAACAATTTCCTTCATTAATTCCCCATGAAAAAGTGCAAATCAAATTTTCTTATTTCTTCAGCAGTTAGGGTGATAAAAACGAAAAAAAAGGTCAAAGCGCGAAATCTCGCCTGAGGAACTGATCTACTCTCATTTATCATGTGACGACGCGCAGTTAAAAATCATAAAAAGAGCAGCGTAAATGTCAAGTAGTAAAAGTCGATACGCGCCAGACCTGGAGAGTCTGCCGGGCGCGTGTCTGATACCTTTAGGTCTTCGTGACACGTCCCAAATAAAAGTAAACATTTAAAGCACTTTGCTCTACACTTTTTTACCGCGCATTTCCTCCCCATCGACTTTCGTCGCTGATACACACTCTTGCCTCGACATCGCAGTGTTAATTAAAGAAAATGCATTTTTCGCCAGCTGTATGTAACGACTGTTTAGTAAATATTTTCCGTGCAAACACTTTTGCATGTGATTTATATGAAGATGAGAAAAAAAACTATAACAACTTGGACTGGATTTAACTGCAGTAGAAAATTTTTAAATTAAAAATTACAATAAATTTCAGTTACCCTCGAATAATATTTTTAATGATAAAACTATTTAATATCCAGATTCGAAATAAATTTTTTTCACTTAGAAATAAAAAAAAATAAAATTCTTCTTGACTTTTATGATAAATCATGAATGGTGAAAAAATTTGTGTTTTTCAAGACAAAATTTTTTATCCAGGATTGTACCTAACCCCTCAACCTATAACCTTTATGTACTATTTACAATTGCAATCGGTAATTCGCCATTTTGTGATGAATTTCAGCAAAAAGTTTTCTCGTCAAAATATTGCATCAACTGAACGCCGCCACGTTGCACTATGATGAAACTACGTTTATATTAAAGAGGATGAATAAGGGTCTACCCTCTGTAGGGGTACGTTATCTCTCGTACAAGAGTGTAAGAGACAGCAGCACTACCCTTAACTATACAGCATGCGTCCGGATAGTATTTTGTTATCGCGTGCGTGCTTAACGCATTTTCTCCCTCCATAAAGTACGTAGAAAAAGAAACGCGCGTGTCACCCAGTCGTTTCTTAACTTGAAATATTTCCAACATTGAAAACAAAAAGCTACAGGAAAACTTTTGCATTTATTTATTACCGCAGTACAGTCGACAAATAGAAAAACAATAGTAGAAAGAAGTAAAGTACTGATTGTGTAAATAAAACATATAGAACTATAAGTTTTGTGAGAAGTAAAAAAAAATGGCATGTTTAAACATGTTTTTAATAATAAAAAATAAATAAAATAAATCGACCTCTGCTGCACTTGGCGACGATAGAACAAATATATAGGGAAAGTGTGACGATAAATGAGGTGACAAAGAAAAGTGATAAAAAAAGTAACTAAATCCTTTAGTGCCATAAATTTAGAATTTTTTTTACCGTAAAAGCATGGTACCAAGTGCAAGGGATGCGAAATTAAAATTCGATCACGAGTGTGACAATGTGTTTTCAATCAATATAAAACAGTAGAAGAGAAAAAAATAGATAAACGCGAGTTATTTAGGGTGTAAATGTTATTTAAACTTATTTTAAAATATTCTAAATGTTAAATTTTAATGGAAAAAAAAATTTTATACACGATTTTGATTAATATTGACAGCAGGATTTGAAAAAATCGACGAAAAACAGAGTTAATTGAGTTAAAAATATAGTTTAAATATAGTTATAATTTTTTTAGTGGAGAAAAAATTTTTTTGACATAAACAAAATTTTTCTACACACGATTTAGGTCATATTTCTTCGTGTTAAAGCCTAAAGATACGAGACTTTTCCCCAATTCCGGCGAGAAAAAAATGTCGCTTATACAAAAGAACCGACATTTTCCACCCTTCCCTTGACACTTTTCCACTTCCGGTTGGCGGAAAAAAACCTACCCCGATACCAAGTTCACGTAGCGAGGCATGAAAAAAACAGTTTGCCGGATGTAGACGAGCAAAAAAAAACGCAAAATCGATGTAAGCGACACAGCTGTTAGTACTATGCCCTGATGGTCGTTTTCGTATTTTTCTAAACAAGCTCAAAAGGTCACATATTATAACGCCCTGATAAATTGTGCGATCGATTGTCAACAAATTTAAGACGACAACTTTGGCCGAAAATTTCTGTTTTCAAAGTACTATCGGAGAATATTGGAGTAAAAGCAGCGAACAAGAGAGAGATAGAGGGGACACATCAGGTTGCAGAAAAATCGATAGTGCTCGTCAGTTTTACACAGAATTCCGCGCACTCGTGCAGAGACTCTCCAAGAATCTGATGCTTGCCTTATTCTTATATTCCTAATAAATGAAAAAAAAAAAGAAAAAAACGTAGCAACTAAATTCCACGAAAGTGCTTGCAGCGATTTATACAACCCCCCTTCTCTGCCTTTGCAAAATTTTCCTCTTATTTTTTTCACCATCCCTGGTATGTATACACATACGCGTATATAAATTATCCCAAGACACGCGAGGAAATGCTACGCAGTCACAAAAATAAATAATTGATGCGAAGATTCATGCGAGCGTTAAAAGCTTCCTTTCTACACGGAAAAAAAAGAAAAAAAAAATTGAAAATTCTGAATCTTCTTATCATATCATGTTTCTTGCATATTAAAATGCCTAATTAGTCATTATACATCTAAATAACTTAGAATTTAATATTATTTTAATTAAAAATATAAATAACAATTGGAAAAAAATGTTTTTCTGATTTCAATGGCTATTTTATTATATACCAGATATTGTGTTTTTTTTTTTTGCAGAATTTGTAGAACTTAGTTTTAATACAAATGAGTTTTTTTTTTTTTTTGTCAAGTTGAAATATCAATATTTTCATTTGAAATAATGATGAAGAATCATCTTTAATACGTTTTTGTTATAAAACGACATCATCACAAAAGTGCAAAAGCTCTGAGCGATGGCAAAAAATAGGCACGCACTAATAGAGAAATAACGAGCGTCTTTGATGCAAACTCCGGAAGCACCTATAACACTGGCATTCCATCTCGGACTCACATCGGTTGGTATTTTTATATTTCCCGGTAAAGCGCGCGCAGTTCGCACACCGGCTAGCCGCGCAAAATCTTCGAGGTCATTGCAAATCGCGCCGAGACGTATTTTATAGGACAAAGAAAAAGCCACATCCTACACACCTACACCATAAACATACCGCCTATTAATAAAAAAACAAAAAAGTCAAAGAAAGAAAAACGAATATTTCAAAGATATCAAATTCCAGTGCCTCAAATACATTTATTTATCTACAAATCCAATATCAACATCAATTTTGGAGGCAAATAAATTTTATTTAAACGAGTAAAAGGGGGAGAAAAACCAGTACTTTTACCGAGAAAATTCCGTTCTTTTATTTTTTGCATGACTAACGATCAACATCTCCATTCCCGCCCCGATGATGAAACTTTAAAAAAGCTCACCAGCGTAATTTTCATGAATAAATGATACAGATAAAAGGAAACTCCTATATATACACAAAAGCGCGCGCGAAAAAAAAGCTAAGAAAAGAAAATACACCATCATCCCTCTCCTTTTTTTCCATCGTGTTTGTTTATTTTTTTTTTCTGTTCGCTTACCAGAACGTTGGGCGTAAATTCTCGGTTGAACTCTGAAATTCACTATATATTTCTCCACTTTATATGCCGAATCAGTCAAAACAACAGTAAAAGAACGCGGAAAAAGTGAAAGAAAGAAATGGTTATTTCTAACAAAAATCAATAAAATTTCAACCTCCAATTGAAATGATTTTAAATTTTTCTAACATTTGTTTGTAATTTTTTTTTAATAACTCATAACCATGTTATAATTATAGAGTGGCTATTTATCTCTCAATCATGAGAGGCGCTTATACGACACTCGGGAGGCCGAGAACCAGGTATATATGTATATATACGAGCAAAGTAGCGACGAAAAACAGACGCGAGCTTGCGCGCGCGACTGTAGCCGCGACGATACTGCGCCCTATTGAACAGCCTTGCGCAAATATACCGACTCCCCACTCCCGAGCGCGCTTGCACAGTCCCTTACCCCCTCTGCAAGTCGGTTACCCCCTCTCATTTCTGCGCGGCGCCCTAAACGATACGCTGTGTGACTTTACCCCGTCTCGCGTACCTTTGGGCTTTTATCGGTGAAGCCCCTCTTGCAAGGGTGCTAAACCACTCGCCTGCTCAAAGCCCCATGAGTCGAACATCCTATACAGATGAGAGCGCACAAATAAGATAAAAAAGCTCGCTAATATGTGCGATGCAGTGCATTTAATAAGTGTGCGAGATTTTTTTACAGTTTGCGCTCGAGAGCACTGCGTCTAATGTGACTATTTAACCGTGTGATGCATGTGTGCGCACACTTGAGACTCACACCGGCTATATAATGCTGACTGAACCGTAAAGAGACCACGCAGCGATATGCTACTCGATGAGATGGAGTTGCAAGCTCGAGAGCTGCACGACGAGTTTATTCTTGATCGACATCGACAAAAGAAAACCAACATTTTTTCCATCTCAATTATCACCATCGTGTTTAACAAAAAAAAATCCTATAAAAACATACCTTAAATTTATAAAAATTTGTGTTAAAAATTTTTTATGAGACGTCAACTGTCTAGGAAATTTCGAGCATAAAGTCTGACATCAAAAGTTTGTGATAACACAAAAAAACAAGCGACTTTTGTTGTGAGAGTGAATTTTTCTCATGAATTTCTATTGAATTAATTTTAATCCTACAAATTATATCACGCCTAAAAATATGATATAGTCACGGTCTATGGAAGCTAAACAAAAGATCGATAATGAACAATATTTGGAGGACGAGTAATTAATAATAAAGTTGCTGTCACCTTATCCAAGCAAATAAACATCGTTCTCGAAAATCCTCGATAACGGTACTCTAATTAGTCTAGAAGCTTCGAAGCTTATAGAAACGATTGACCCATCTAGTTGATCGTTAGAAGCATTCCTTTTTTTCGCTTGGCTTACCACGCCGTCTTTTGCGATAACCGTGAAATTATATTCCCCCCCCCCCCCCCCCCCCC
>MVJL01005541.1:0-53766 GCA_002156465.1 Macrocentrus cingulum
CAAAAATGCCCTCAAAAATGCTCTAGCTCCAACCGTTCTCGAGATATTTGCAAATAAACAATTTTTGCAATGTTTATTCGGCTGCCGCTCCGTTGTTTATTGACGGATTTGGCTGATACTCAAATGGTATCACCTCGTCAGGGTACCCAACGTTCATGCCGAGTTTCAAGGTAAACCGTTCTCGAGATATTTGCAAATAAACAATTTTTGCAATGTTTATTCGGCTGCCGCTCCGTTGTTTATTGACGGATTTGGCTGATACTCAAATGGTATTACCTCGTCAGGGTTCCCAACGTTCATGCCGAGTTTCAAGGTCATCCGATAATTAGGGGCGAAGATACAGAAAAGGGGTTGAAAAAGTTATAAACAAATGCAACGGAGGACTTCTTTACCGGCCGATTCAAATTAGGGGCGAAGATACAGAAAAGGGGTTGAAAAAGTTATAAACAAATGCAACGGAGGACTTCTTTACCGGCCGATTCAGTTTCTTTTAAGTTTTTTTTTCTTTTCGTTATTTTCACAAGTCTCAATGTCTATTTTTTTTTATAGTTTTGATAATTATTTTATAAATAAATGGAAAAAAAATAATCTGAGTTGAAACCGGCCGATTCAGTTTCTTTTAAGTTTTTTTTTCTTTTCGTTATTTTCACAAGTCTCAATGTCTATTTTTTTTTTATAGTTTTGATAATTATTTTATAAATAAATGGAAAAAAAATAATCTGAGTTGAAAAAAAAATTTAATTCAAGGGCAGGAAAATTTTCCATCGAAAAACTTCATAGTTTTGATAATTATTTTATAAATAAATGGAAAAAAAATAATCTGAGTTGAAAAAAAAATTTAATTCAAGGGCAGGAAAATTTTCCATCGAAAAACTTCCCGATTTTCGACGAAAAAATGGAGCTGCCGCTCCGTTGTTTATTGACGGATTTGGCTGATACTCAAATGGTATTACCTCGTCAGGGTACCCAACGTTCATGCCGAGTTTCAAGGTCATCCGATAATTAGGGGCGAAGATACAGAAAAGAGGTTGAAAAAGTTATAAACAAATGCAACGGAGGACTCCTTTACCGGCCGATTCAGTTATTTTTTATTATTTTTTCGTTTTTTTTATTTTCACAAGTCTCAATGCTTATAATTTCTTATAATTTTCAAAGACATTTTATAAATAAATAGAAAAAAAATTAATTCAAGTCGTGAAAAAAAATTTATTCAAGGTCAGAAAAATTTTCCATCGAAAAACTTCCCGATTTTCGACGAAAAAATGGCCCGAAATTACCGACCCCCTATAGGGCTCTGTAACTAACTTTTTTGTTTATAACTTTAGGGGGGCGGACGATGGCTAGATGGAAAGATAAAAAGTTACCGACATCCCTGAGGCGATGGCTCAACCCTGTCAAAAATGCCCTCAAAAATGCTCTAGCTCCAACCGTTCTCGAGATATTTGCAAATAAACAATTTTTGCAATGTTTATTCGGCTGCCGCTTCGTTGTTTATTGACGGATTTGGCTGAAACTCAAATGGTATTACCTGGTCAGGGTACCCAACGTTCATGCCAAGTTTCAAGGTCATCCGATGATTAGGGGCGAAGATACAGAAAAGGGGTTGAAAAAGTTATAAACAAATGCAACGGAGGACTTCTTTACCGGCCGATTCATTTTCTTTTAAGTTTTTTTCCTTTTTATTTATTTTCACAAGTCTCAATGATTATAATTTCTTATAATTTTCAAAGACATTTTATAAATAAATATAGGGGGGCGGACGATGGCTCTATGGAAAGATAAAAAGTTACCGACAACCCTGAGGCGATGGCTCAACCCTGCCAAAAATGCCCTCAAAAATGCTCTAGCTCCAACCGTTCTCGAGATATTTGCAAATAAACAATTTTTGCAATGTTTATTCGCCTGCCGCTTCGTTGTTTATTGACGGATTTGGCTGAAACTCAAATGGTATTACCTGGTCAGGGTACCCAACGTTCATGCCGAGTTTCAAGGTCATCCGATGATTAGGGGCGAAGATACAGAAAAGGGGTTGAAAAAGTTATAAACAATTGCAACGGAGGACTTCTTTACCGGCCGATTCAGTTTTTATGGTGCTACTGGCAAGTATGAAATACAGATGGTGGCAAGATCGTTCTAGATATTGAAAAATTTGAATTTTATTACCGGCCGATTCAGTTTTTATGGTGCTACTGGCAAGTATGAAATACAGATGGTGGCAAGATCGTTCTAGATATTGAAAAATTTGAATTTTTGAGGGATAAAAAATTAATTTGTAATTGTTCATGATTAAATAATCGATTTTTATTCCATTCTTGCGCTATTTAACATGGTTTAATAATTTATTTACAATCAGAAAATAATTTGTAATTGTTCATGATTAAATAATCGATTTTTATTCCATTCTTGCGCTATTTAACATGGTTTAATAATTTATTTACAATCAGAAAATAGAAGTAGGTTTATTATGTGAAATAAAATCATCGAAATAAATTTAAATCATTGAAAATAATGCATTATAGGGATGATTATCATAATTTATCAATATATCACTCAATATAACAAATATTTTGTTTTTTTGTTATGGAAATTTAAATCATTGAAAATAATGCATTATAGGGATGATTATCATAATTTATCAATATATCACTCAATATAACAAATATTTTGTTTTTTTGTTATGGATTTTTGTTAAAAACAATAGGAAAAAATATTTTAACCTAAAATTTTCTGTATAAGTGACAATTCAGCTGTCAAATTAACTTTAAAATTAATTAATTATAATTATTCTCGTATAAAAATGTGTCAAAGTTCTTTAAAGTCCTTGAAAAAATCGTAGAACTATAATTAAGATATAATTTAGGTGACTTTTACATAAAGGAAACAAACGAATTGAAAATAATTTCAATAAAAAATTTTCAGCGCAATAATACCGAGTATCAAGAGAAATATTAACATTGTATAAATAGGCTGGATATGGTAAGACAGAAATATTTTTTATTTCAGGAAGATGAGATTCTGCAAGCCCTGTCGCAAGAGTTATAGCCTTCCTGAAATTGTATAAATAGGCTGGATATGGTAAGACAGAAATATTTTTTATTTCAGGAAGATGAGATTCTGCAAGCCCTGTCGCAAGAGTTATAGCCTTCCTGAGGCCGGCAATGATTAATTTCCGGTTGAACTCGACGTTCTGGGCGACGAAAATGCACATTTTGCGTTTGGATGGGGCTGTCGAGGCTCGTTGCGCCCTCTGAAGACGACCATTGAACTCGACGTTCTGGGCGACGAAAATGCACATTTTGCGTTTGGATGGGGCTGTCGAGGCTCGTTGCGCCCTCTGAAGACGACCTTGGTTTCAGTATCATGATCATCAAGCTGTATTTGGTTGTTAATAACCTGAAAATAAAATTCAAATGCATGTCAAGTCTTTTAGCAGCTTACAGGACTTTATATTGGTTGTTACCATCCAATTGTCACACAAAATATCATTAAATTAAATTAACTTTCACGTCAAAATTTATTTCACATGATTTCTTATTGTTGTGTGGCATTAAAAACGATTTAAATTTAATTATGAGCCATGAAAACTCAACAAGTAACTAGAAAATTAACTTGAAAATTAATTAATTATAATTATTCTCGTATAAAAATGTGTCAAAGTTCTTTAAAGTACTTAAAAAAATCGTAGAACTATAATTAAGATATAATTTCGGTGACTTTTACATAAAGGAAACAACGTATAAAAATGTGTCAAAGTTCTTTAAAGTACTTAAAAAAATCGTAGAACTATAATTAAGATATAATTTCGGTGACTTTTACATAAAGGAAACAAACGAATTGAAAATAATTTCAATGAAAAATTTAGCGCAATAATACCGAGTATCAAGAGAAATATTAATATTGTATAAATAGGCTGGATATGGAAAACAAACGAATTGAAAATAATTTCAATGAAAAATTTAGCGCAATAATACCGAGTATCAAGAGAAATATTAATATTGTATAAATAGGCTGGATATGGAAAGACAGAAATATTTTTTATTTCAGGAAGATGAGATTCTGCAACCCGTCGCAAGAGTTATAGCCTTCCTGAGGCCGGCAATGATAAATTTCCGGTTGAACTCGACGTTCTGGGCGACGAAAATGCACATTTTGCGCTTGGATGGGGCTGTCGAGGCTCGTTGAGCCGGCAATGATAAATTTCCGGTTGAACTCGACGTTCTGGGCGACGAAAATGCACATTTTGCGCTTGGATGGGGCTGTCGAGGCTCGTTGCGCCCTCTGAAGACGACCATGGTTTCAGTATCATGATCATCAAGCTGTATTTGGTTGTTAATAACCTGAAAATAAAATTCAAATGCATGTCAAGTCATATCATGATCATCAAGCTGTATTTGGTTGTTAATAACCTGAAAATAAAATTCAAATGCATGTCAAGTCTTTTAGCAGCTTACAGGACTTTATATTGGTTGTTACCATCCAATTATCACACAAAATATCATTAAATTAAATTAACTTTTACGTCAAAATTTATTTCACATGATTTCTTATTGTTGTGTGGCATTAAAAACGATTTAAATTATGAAATTAAATCATCGAAATAAATTTAAATCATTGAAAATAATGCATTATAGGGATGATTATCATAATTTATCAATATATCACTTAATATAACAAAATATTTTGTTTTTTTGTTATGGATTTTTGTTAAAAACAATAGGACAAAATATTTTAACCTAAAATTTTCTGTATAAGTGACAATTCACCTGTCAAATTAACTTGAAAATTAATTAATTATAATTATTGTCGTATAAAAATGTGTCAAAGTTCTCTAAAGTCCTTTAAAAAATCGTAGAACTATAATTAAGATATAATTTCGGTGACTTTTACATAATGGAAACAAACGAATTGAAAATAATTTCAATGAAAAATTTTCAGCGCAATAATACCGAGTATCAAGAGAAATATTAATATTGTATAAATAGGCTGGATATGGAAAGACGAGAAAGATGAGATTCTGCAAGCCCTGTCGCAAGAGTTATAGCCTTCCTGAGGCCGGCAATGATAAATTTCCGGTTAAACTCGACGTTCTGGACGACGAAAAAGCACATTTTGCGTTTGGATGGGGCTGTCGAGGCTCGTTGCGCCCTCTGAAGACGACCATGGTTTCAGTATCAGGATCATCAAGCTGTATTTGGTTGTTAATAACCTGAAAATAAAATTCAAATGCATGTCAAGCCTTTTAGCAGCTTACAGGACTTTATATTGGTTGTTACCATCCAATTGACACACAATATCATTAAATTAAATTAACTTTTACGTCAAAATTTATTTCACATGATTTCTTATTGTTGTGTGGCATTAAAAACGATTTAAATTTAATTATGAGCCATGAAAACTCAACAAGTAACTAGAACTTTCCCAAAAAAAGTCTTCTAATACAGAAGTTTGTTTTTCATATTATCACATGATTTCTTATTGTTGTGTGGCATTAAAAACGATTTAAATTTAATTATGAGCCATGAAAACTCAACAAGTAACTAGAACTTTCCCAAAAAAGGTCTTCTAATACAGAAGTTTGTTTTTCATATTCGAAAAAAAATCCAATTATTGCGAGAAAAGTTGATAACGTCATGGAAAAATATAAAAATACACAAACTCACCAATTTAAATGTTGTTTTAAACACCATAACTCAGTCAAAGATTCAAGATCGGCCTTGAATAACTGCAGTCGTGCCAAAAGTCATCAGCACTGATTTTGCAGTCAGCTCTGGCAAAAGTCAAGCCACCAGCTGAAAAAATACAGATATTAACACGTGAAAAATTGTTAAAAAAACTAAACGCAACATTACTGTCACCTGTGATTTCACGTTGGAGTTAGCGACGCCAGGATGCTGATCCTTATGATGCTTCTACGAGTGACTGAGTTCCAAGACGTGAATTGGAATCAACAGAATGCCTCGAGTTACTCCAGGTTGCCCAGCAGCTCCCGGCCATTGTAATTGTGTAGTCAGGATTCAGCTTTACTGCAAAAAAACTCGACGGATTAATCAGGTGCATTGTCTACATCCAGCGTGAAAAGTTACATGTAAATTTGTCACTCTCAATAGTCTTGAGCCCCGACAACCAATTAAGCAGGCGTAAAAACGAAGAATTGTCTTTAAAATTATTTAAATAACTATTTGCGAAGTTCTGAGGCCATTTACACGATGTCGAACTATTAAACTAGCTAGAGACACACTTCAAAGACCCTATACAGCTGTATACAAAATTATTGACTTCTAAGGGTGTTCTACCGGTGATAGATTAATTGATTCATCACATAAACATCTTAAAATGACTACAGGACTGATTTTCTACAACAGAACACTATTCAAGAGAGTGTAAACTACATAGTTATCGAATCTTCTCAACTTTAGTTAACACTAATGTAAACATAGCGCCCAATTTATGCATAACCCTGTCTGATATTGTATATTTTTAATCGTTGAAACCCTCAAATAGACTTCAGAACTTGGCACTCACCGACGATGAATCTGCAACTCCTAGTGGACACTGCTGCTGCTGCTACTGCTGCTTGCTCTGATGCGTCCGGGATCCCTAGAATCATGACCCTAATAATCAAAACAATTTACTTTAATTAACATTTTCTCACTTGCAACTATAAAAATAAAATGTTATCGAGTAAAAACCTTAACCTCAAAATACGCTGTCTGAATATCACCATTGTAAACTCATTTCCTTGCATGTAAGATCCGTACAACGCAAGTTATGTGCTGTGGAATAATTGATTAAGATCCCTAGATTAACATCAATTTGTAAACACCATTCAATTTCGTGGATATTTCTATTTATTTGCTATGCATTTGCCGTCACGAATTTGAACGAGACAGAGAGAGACAGACTAATATCGATTTTACACCAAGATGGCGTCGATCAGCTGTTATGGAAAGATATATATAAATGGCTGGATTTACATGGTGCGTTATTTTAACGCAGCGTTAAAACAACGCACCATGTAAATCCAGCCGAAGCCAGCCATATGGCTTTTTTTTTTTCGCCAATTCGAGAGATATCGAAGTGTGCAACAATGACCATTCGCTCCTGCACAGAAGTGGGATTGTTGAGGAATAAGGACAACCAGTGTTGTATCTCACCCTCGTACGATCTTCGGGGGACAATAAAATTTGTAAGATTTCGAGCGATAATTAAAAGTTATCAAAACAATCTGCGGCTGGCGCAGACATCAACCCGCTCATCAGGTGCACGTCGCTGCTGAGAATCAGCCGAACGGTGGTCGAGGGTCGATGCGTGAACCAGGCCCGTACCTTCGGCAAGCAAAACATGGACGCCGTAGATATTGACACGTCCGAGCCGCAACAAAGTGATGAAGATCCTGTGGAATCAACAGTGCACGTCTGTCGTGTCTGCTTGTTGAGTAATCTCATCATGCGCGACCTTTTCGCAGACGGCGATCTCACATTGTCAGCCAAAGCCATGAGCTTTAGCAGTGTAAAGGTTAGTTTTCGAGTGGGTGGCTACAACAAATTCTTTTTTCTGCCCTGATGACGGAAAATTCAAAATTTCATTGTTTTTTTCTTTTCCACTCCTGCCCACAGATGCTGCCAGGCGATGGCTTGCCAGGCCAAGTATGCTGTGAGTGTGCCGACAAGCTCGAGTCGGCTTATGAATTCAAATTGCAGGTCGAGCAGGCAGACAGTGTTCTGCGCGAACGCTACGACAGCTTGAATATCAAAGCTGAGTTGTTTTTCAACGAGGTTGAGGTGCATTTGGAGACTGACAGGCCGGAAGATGTGTCAGAAATGGATGTTACTTCGCAATACGAGGCTGCTGCCGCTGTCCTACAGTCAGAGGTAAACAGTGCCAAGACAAACACGCTGCTAAAAGACCACCTGGCGCTGCTGCATGTCGAGAAGCTCTCTCATCACGAGCAGCGTGTTCTAGAGCACGCGCACATGGTCGCCGACGACGGTGTCATTCGCGATCATATCCTGCAGGAAGGCGAACAGTACATCGAGGATCCTGAGCAAAACGACGAGCAGATGCTGGCCGACGAATTGGAATCGGGCGAGTGCAGCGCCGACGAGCAGATCAAGTCGGAGGTAATGCAAGATGCGATCAACGTAGCGGAGCATAATTACATTGTTCAGCAGGAATACGCATTGTCGAACGAGCAGGAGCAGGAACTGCTGAACGAGGAGAATGTCCCGACAGACACTGACCCGACGGAATATCTGTCTTTAATTGATGACCAAGAAATGGTAGCTAAAAATGAGCATCATTTGAAAAAACAGGATGATGGATGTGTCGTGAATGAGGATTGCGAGCTGGAGAACAACCGGCAAAATTTGAAAATTGAATGCACGTTGCCACAGCAAAATTGTCCATCCGAGCCGGCTTTTGATGAGGAAAATTACTTTGAAAACCTTAATCTCAGCAGTAGATTGAGTCAATACCAGGAGGAAAAATCCAACAGAGTTTTTTTCATGTGCTATCTGTGTGACAAGCAATTTCGATCGAAGGACGTGCTTAAGGAGCACATGCTACACTCGCACGAGGAAGTACGGCAGACAATATGCTTGAAGAAGAGTACGGAAAAGGTGCAGAAAAACCCGGTTTCACCGCCAAAAGTGTCGCCGCCGCCGCCGCCGCCGCTGCCGCCATCTGGGAAAAAGCCCAACAAATGTCCTTACTGTGGAAAGGAGTATCTTTACGTTATTTCTTTCAATAAGCACGTAAAGCAACATCAAAAAAACGAAGAGCCACCGAAGGAGGTTGTAGACACTGTCAACCATGCCGAGGATTCCATGGGTTCGGATGGTTTTGACGATAATTCAACGTTCGAAGTTATCACGACAATGAAGAAAGAGCCAACGGATGACGTTAGAGCGGAGAAAAACCGTGATGCAAGTCCCAGCAAGAAGCGTCGACGATTAGAATTTTATTCTTGTGAAAAATGCAGTGAAAATTTTCACACGCAGCAAGATTTAAGCCGACACTGTGCTCAGCATCTTTCTCTAAAGTGCAATATCTGCCTTGAGGAATTTTATGGCATGGAAAACTTGCGCAATCATCGAACAACACACGTGATGGAGGGTGTAATTTCTGAGCAAGAAGTCAAGGAAGAGCTTGCAGAACTGTGCAACAGTAATTTTAACTCTGTAAAACAGTCGATGGAATTATCGACAGAGAGTGTTACGATTCCCAACAACTTGGGGAGCGAGGAGGCCTATGAATTCAAGTGTCCCTATTGCTCGCTGGTGTTTAACAGCGAACACACCCTGGCAAAACATCAGATAATACACGAAACAGTTAGATACAGATGTAAAATATGCGCAGCTGAATTTACGGAGAAGGATCAGCTGCAGGAGCACGCGAACCAGCACTCGCCAAATAAGATCTTCAAGTGTACCGAGTGCAGCAAAGTTTTTGCCAACGAGTTGACCCTGAGAAACCATCTTTTCACGACGAATCATAAAACAATCCTTCAAGGCGAGGAGTACAACCCGAACAAGCGATTAAAACGCAATGCGGCCAAAGCAGCTGAGAAAATCATCGATCAAATCAGCACAGATGCCGGCCTGGACGACTCTGACAAGGAGGCCGACAAGGACGAGTTCACTGCGGAGGAAAAAAAGTCAGAGAGGCTGCAGGGATCATCGCGAAAGCTCAGCAGCAAGAGGGACCTTGAGTGCGGCATTTGCGGGAAGAAATGCATCTCAAAACACGCCCTGGGAAAGCATATGGAGTACCACATGAACACGATAAAACCCGAGCAGGAAAATGAGAAGAAAATAAGCGACATAAAAACCTCGCCAAAGAGTTGTGCCGACCGATTCCTCGACGACGATTCCGACGACGATGACGACAACAATTTCAACAGCGGCATGGACTGGCCACTGGACAATCACGAGTGCAACACGTGTAAGAAAAAGTACAGCACGAAAAAATCACTGATGCGACACCAACTGTTACACGAGGATCCGAACTTTGAGTGTGACATTTGCAACGTTAAATTCTACCGAAAGGACAAGTTAAAAGCACACTACGACAAATGCTCTGAGAAGAATCCGGATCAAGTGAGAAAGTGCAACATCTGCGGCGACGTGTTTGAGAACAATGAAATTCTTCGCGAACATCGATCAATGCACGTGGACGAGGGTCTGATAACAGAGGAGGACCTGCGCGAACTGGAGCCCGGTTCTGAGGAGCGACAACAGGGTGAAAAGGCGGCGCGAAAGCGACGTACAGATATTGTTGGCTTGGAGTGTCCAGAGTGCAACAAGCAGTATACCTCGCGCAAAGGTCTGCTGCGACACATTCAGGTGCACGAGGGCAAGAAATACCTCTGTGAAATCTGTCCAAAGAAGTTTTATCGGCGGGAACATCTGAAAATTCACGTGGCGAAGCACAACATGATTAAACCCTACAAGTGTTCACGCTGTCCCAAGCGTTTTATCAAGGAGGAACAGTTGACGGCGCATTTCGCCAAGCACGACAAGACCTTCAAGAAGGCCAAGGACGCGGAGAGCACTGCTAAGCGCTGGCTCTGCGAGATCTGCTCCAAGAGCTTCACCCAGTCTACAACGCTCGTGGCACACTTGCGAGCTCACAAGGGTATTAAGCCCTACGTGTGCGAAGTTTGCGCGAGACCTTTCACTACGAATGCCTACTTGAAGATGCATATGAGGACCCACACTCACGAACGGCCATATACTTGTCAATATTGCGGCAGAGCGTTCGCACGCGCTGATACCCTTGCTAACCACCTGACTTCGCACACTGGCGAGGCTAAGTACCACTGCAAACACTGTCCAAAGCACTTTCGACGCCTCAAGTCACTCAAGGAACACGTCTACATCCACACTGGCCAGCGACCCTATGCCTGTCCGACCTGCGACCGAAAATTCAACAACAATGGCAGCCGTTACGCTCACAGCAAGCGCTGCAAGCAGAATTTACTGCAGAACCAGGCGAGGCAAGCTCAACCGCTACCGATAGAGCCGGCTGAGCCAGTCGATCCACCCCAGCAGCAACAGCAACAACAACAGCAACAACAACAGCAACAACAACAACAACAACAACAGCAACAGCCCATCAGGATTACTCAAAATGTTGCACCTGGTATGCAGGTCCTCCAATCGAAGAATATAAAAACCATCACCATCACCAGACAACCCGATCAAGTCGCTGGCCATCAGTTGATGCAGCATCAGGAAATTCTCATGCCTCTGATTTTACCGCTCACTGTCACTCTCACCGATGTCGACGAGGAAGTCATCCTCCCCGAAGGCACAAAAATATTCACAACCACGTAGTGGAAGGATGATAATTATTTAGAAGGTTAAAATTTTGGATATCTCGATTAACGTGCCAGAGTCGAATTAAGAGACCGATACTCTGACTTTTTGTGGATTGGTTATACTGCATGATGGTATAAGTATATAATATAAATACTTTAAGTTTTATCAAAGTCTATAATTATTCTGTTGAGGCGATGGAGGATATTAGCGAGTAGTATCGGGATGGATTTATGAAAAATAAAACAATGTATTTTCATTACATATAGAGAATAAGATCAAATTGATGAAATATTATTTTGATTTTTTTTTTACTTCATACTAGGAGTATGACAATGTTTTTTTAGTCTCAGAATAATATATGTAGACATTGTGTAATTGACGAATGTTTGATGATGATGCTCTTGATTTTTAAAATCTATGTTTAATAATTACAATCAATAAGTCTCAATTTTGACGTTTTTTCCACCGTTCAAAAATCTTAAAAATTATATACGTCGCAAATACCTATATATATTTACTATAAATATATAATTTACTGTATATATTATTGCAATCGTGTGAATAAACATTTCTAGAATTTAATAAAATTCCGATAATTCAGATTGTACAATGGTAGTTTTAAATTGCCTGAAATAATTTTTATTTTGCTTAGCTATGTGTTTCAGGTTTTAAACACGAGTTATTTTGTCTCCACCAGGCAGCAGATGCATCGCTTCTCTGACGTCATGTCCCGACTCCCGCCGAGGCGCCGACGAGAGAGGAGAGAGTGTTCTCCTGGCGCGCGCGAGTGCAGGTGTACATATGTTTTGTAGTTATGAAAGTGACTGTACATCCATCGAGGTCGCTGTGCAGAGTCATTTTAGTGTTTTTATCAAGAATTTCTCTATCATAATTGTGTTTACGTGAAGAATGCACACAGAGAATTGTCCCTCGGTGAAGCTTTCGGATGGATCCGAGGTTTCCTCGCTGCATTCGGGTTTCAATGCCTCCATATTGGAAGAGGATCTTGCTATCAGTTCATCGACCTACGGTACATTATTACAAATTTCTCAACTTTACAACTCACCCCGTAATTTTAATAAAAACAAACTTGGCAAACTATTCCTTACCTCCACTCAGCAACAGTAGAATATTGTTGTAAAACAACGCCATCTTTAGAGGTTAATTATTTTGATGATATCAGCGCATGTACTGATATATCAACAATACATGTACATATCTAACATCCAATGAAGTCATTGCATAGTTTACATTTTAGAGATTATCTTATTTTTACGACTTTTACCTCAATTTACAATAGTTGCATTCAAGAACAATTTGTTTTATTCTTTTCAAAAATTTACAACTAAATTGTTAATAATTTTGTAAAAAAAAAATCTTCACTCGATTCCCACGGCTCATGAGCGACCACCTTAACCTCTAATTAAAACAAGGATTAAAAAAAAAAATAATTTAAGCCTCAAGATTTAAAGTAAATGAATATTTAAAGCAACTACTTCCTTTTAAAATGTAAAAATTCCAAGGAATACAAATAAATAATTCGTTTTATTTGGGTTAACAGGTGTAGCAGATAAAACAAGCGACGAAACGGATCATGAGTACCATGATTATAAATCAACAATAAACAAAGTAGTGTATCTGAATGAAGATACAATGGACTGCAGCTATGCCGAGTCATCTGGAACGCCAAAGAAAACGAAGACCTACAACCTGGAAATTTCCAGTCCGGAGATGTTCGAGAGTGACGACGAGGCAGAGACTGATGCCTCCTCACGCAAATTCCGTAGATTATCGCAACTCCCGCCTCCACCAATGATCCAACAACCCGAGCTAACACCGGCTGAAGTTGTGGTAAAGTCCGACAATCACCTGCTGTCAAGAATGCACAAATTCCTCACGGGTATTCCACCGCCACCAAAGCACACAATCTGCCAGAGTGATTGTGGAGATTTTCTCACGCAGATCCGGCAAAATCGGCAGTATTTCTGGATAGATCCCTTCGCAGATAGTAAATCCGAAACGGACAAGTCCGTACCTGAGACTACATCGAGCGAAACGACAAACGATCGGAATATAGCGCAGCGTTCACGAACTTTACGTAATTTAACGAGCGCATTTGATGCTTGTGATCAAACGAGCAGCTCAGTGTCGACAAACTCGCAAACAGAAGTGACAAATGACTGTGCTACGATTGCAAATAGTTTATTGAATAATCTCCCACCGTGCAGTAGCACGGATTCAAGCAGTGAGACAAGTGGTCAACGAATTTTGACTACAAATCAACTTTGTATTACAAGTTTAGCAACAAATGCAGCTTCCAGCAGTAGTTTTAACGATAAATCAAGGCACGTGAGGTTCGATATGCCTGAGGAATACTTGGGAATTTATAATTCTATTGACACAGAGCAGGCGAAAAATCTTTCGTGGCCTGAAGCGATCCAGCACAAAGCGCACGGACTGCACTACAATCGTAATGTTGCTGTTGAGGAATTTGAGAATCTATCGACGAAACTTTGCCAAAGATATATTGGCAATGAGACTCAATCAACGTGCACGATTTGGTTCACCAAACAGCCGCCGGGAAGTGCGAAAAAACGAACTCTTCTGGCCCGACGAGTGGGTCAGAGTCCGGGAAAACGGCTGAGCCATTTAGCACGACGAACGAGGACTTTCTCCAAGGCAAATTTAAAAGGCATGGCGGAAAAAACACACTTTACAGTTACCGTAAAGAAGCAGTCACTGACAAAGGGCAAAAGTCCTCGTGGGAAAAGCCCCCGGGGCTCGGCAAAAAAACGACTAGCTCGCAGAATTTCATTGGACGGTCCGAGCCCGCGGAAATCCAAGTTGGAAACCTCGAAGCGTGCGCTTTTCCAGAGCCCGCCGTTGGATCGCGCAGGTCCCAGTCGTGTGGGGCAACTCTCTGCGAAGAATTCGCAGCATGCCAAGCGAGTGTTATTCCCAACACCGCAGAAAAATGACGAGACAAACGGATCTGAGGAAACGTCAAAGAAGCGCAAGAGTGAGGAAGAACTCGAGGGACCGAGGACCAAATGGGCGAAAAGTATGCCGGCGTTCAATTGCTCATACTCTCTGGACTCGTCCAGGGACAGTTCTCGGAGTGAGAAATATTCTACGGGAAGCCGGGCTGAATGTCAGGCTATGAAAAAACGTGAAGTTAATCGAAGGGTGAGTAAATGAAATTCTTGAGAAATAATAATACTCACTATAATTGTTGGATAATGTCCTAATTATGAGCTTGTATTTCTCTAGAAATTATTCTGGGCTGTTAGCGAAGCCTTAAAACCCAAAGGCATCATAATGGGTCATCCAAAATTCAAGCAGTACGCCTCGGAACTGGCCAAGACTGTAAAGAAGTACATGCCTGAATTGGAGAATGAAAATAGCGCGCGTAAATCTGGCAGTACAACTGATCGCATGTTAAAGTTGGCTAAAACTCATGTTCTTTTGGTTGTCGAAACAAAATGTCATTAGATAACATTTTTATTAGGATGAAAAAAAAAAAATGTTAACATATGAACGTTTTATTAACGACGCCACAAGTTATTAGACAATTAAAGGTGTTTTTTTGGAGTAATTTAAATATAACTGTTCCTGTTGTTACTTATTTATGTAAATAATTTCGTCAAATGAATTTGACTGTGTTGAAAAGACTTGATTATGGACTGGACGGTTGTTTGTTTTTAGTGATAATAATAAGCGTGCATCTAATAATAAGATAATAATACAATGGGAAAAGAAAAATAATGTTATTTTAATCTATTTTTATTAGCAATAAAATAGTATATTTTTTGCAAACTATAAATAATCAATAATAAAAAGGCGCCACCTTGGAAAAATGAATAAAACACCATACGACTTATGATAGATATTATTCTCATACTTTCAAAATCTTTTTCTCACTGACATTCATGCTAACACAAGTGTACATGACGAAAATGCACCTGTTTTTTCGCTGTACAAATGATATATCGAAATTGATATTACTTTGACCACTTTTTACAAAAAAATGTTATGCAATTAATTTTATGTTAGTTTAGTTATCATCGCCAGTATCAACTCTGGCTAACATCTCATCAAAAATTTCTGTGAGTTTACGATTTTCTTTAGTTTTTTGTTCTATCATTTCAGTGAGTGTTGCAGTTGTGAGCTCTTCCTTTCGCAACATTGCACGTAATTTTACCGTTTCAGACTCGTGATGTTTGCGAATACTTTCCAAGTCGTGGTTTGCCCTAAAAAAACAAAATTAATAAAAATAAAAAATAAGAAAAATAAAAGTCTGGATGATAATTTTATACTTACTTTTCCAACTTTGCTGCTGCATGTGTTTTTAATTGCTCATATCTACTTTCTAAAGATTTAATTATTTGTATATTTTCAGCAATACTCTCCTTCAAGGCATCCTCATTATTTTTCGAGGTTGCCACAACAACTTTAAGCCTTTCATATTTGGCGTGAACATCATTAAAGGCTGCTTCAGACGCGGCAAGATGATTTTTCACCTCTTCAAGCTCTTTTAATAGACAAGCCTTCTCCACATCTAAATTCTTCCTATCTCTCTCTCGTTCTGCTACTAATCGTCCTATAGATTTTTCATATTCATCCACAACAAGACTGCAAATAATGATAAAAACGTCAATTCAATATTTGGGCTTTAAAAACAAATTATTTATAAACATACTTAATCTGATTCTTGCTTTCAGTTACTTGAGCCAATTCTTTTTGCAATTGTTCATACTCCTTCGTTCTAAATTTTTCCAATTCCTCACTAGCTTTTTGTCGAGCTTCTTCAGCTTTTTGACGCGCTTCTTCCGCCTTTTGTCGTTCCTCTTCTGATTTTTGAAGCTCTCTTTCATGCTTCTTCAGCATCTTCTCGTGTTCCTCTTTTTGTTTTTGTAATTGCTCCTCCAGTTGAAGTACCGTTGATCGAACCAACTCCAATTCTTTCACCATAGCCAAATCGACAACTGGCACAGGTTCGGATACTTTTTCTTTAGGCTCCTGAAAACATAAATTTTCTGTCAAATATTCTATAAAACGAATGGTTTTCGATTAAATCATACTAACAATTGTTACAGATTCTTCCTGCTTTTGATTCTCCAACGCAGGACTGTAGAAGAGTAATCTATCAATGGCCGCAATAGCCGGATTTCGTTTAGGCGTGTCAACATTTGCAATTGACACATCCTTATCACCATTGCGTTCATCCGTAGCCGTTGGTGTACCATTTCCTTGAGGTAACATGTTTGTTTGATTAGCCACTAATGGGTCAAATTTCAAGTAGAGTGATTGCTCTCGCAGGTTTCGAGTATTTGAATTTTTCTGTGATTTTTTCAGTAAGAAATTAAAATTCTGTGAATCACGAAACAAATCATTAATTTGGGGTGTAAATTCCGGAATGCTAGCCGACAATGATTCGTTAAAAGCTTCTTGATTAATTTTATCCTCTACTGGATCAAATTCAACTTTACAATCTGCTGAAAATGACCAATTTGCATCATCAAAGTACGAATTTTTAGCAGCTTCAGCCGTCTCCTCTTTAATCACTGTATCAACACTATTTTCCTCTGAAAATTTGTCCGAAGCAATTTGCTTGCATGAATGATTGTCCAATTCAATTGCAGTATTTAATTGCTCTTCAGTTTCCAATATATTCGGACTATTTACAAGAGTGTCATTGAATGCTTTCAATTCCTCAGACTCGTCGAGATCACGTGTAAGATTGAGATCTTCCTGAGTTGCAGTCAATTCCGCAGTGTTTGCGACTATCTCTGCATTAAATGACGAATCAACTTGATCAAAACTTACAGCCGGATCTCCAGTAATTGATGTATTCAAACTATCACTGATATCATCGTCAATCTTCAACGAAAAGTCCTCCGTCTGGTCGAGAGCCGAGATTACAATTGATACCTCTGGCGCGGATACAATACACGATTCAGACAATATATTATTTTCTAGGACAATTTGATTGTCGGCGAGGTTCCGAGTATCTGTCGCCAAGATGTAATCTGAAGAGGCGTCTGTAACGAGCTCGGGAACTGGTTCAACCCGAGGAAAATCGATACCAGCTGTGCTCTCCACGGGAGGACAATTAGAGTCGTTAACTGTCAGTGATTCCTCGGGTTTTTCGGCTGCAACGTCACTCGACGACTCGATTGCATCCAAATTTGCTGGAATGACGGACGAATGATCCTCGCTTTGGACCTCTGAAGACTCTTTTATCGCTTGCGTGACGATATCCGGTGGATTGGGCTTGTCAATCAACAGCGATTCTTGAAATTTGATTTCTGAAGAAGTAAACGACTCCGCTGGCTCAACGAGTTCATTAACTTCGAGTACAGGCTGTTCAATCGAGTCGAAAATTGTAGGATCAGTTGTTTTACCCTCTACCACAAAAGTTTGGGCTGCTAGTTCGCTAAAATCACTTTCAGCAGGTGCTGTCTCATCCAAATTATGTTCCTGTAATTCTGGAATAATTATTTCGTCATTTGGTTCAACATTTTCTGGGATTGTTGCGATATTAAGGTTCTGAGTGACGTTTAAATTCGGGCTGAGTCTCTCGGAAATGACACGGGTAGCATTAAAAGCACTCTCAACCGTGTTAGTGACATTCAGATCAACTTCGGAAAATGCGAGCACCGAATTGGAGAGTGTTTCGTTTAATTCAGAGTTGTCAGTGGCAGAGGTGAACGTTTCATCAGCAAAAGATTGTTCGGGCGCTTCGATAGTTGTCTCCAAGCGGATTCCAGCACAACCTGCGATCAAATCATCCAAACCTGAGATCTCGAGATTATTGTAGGAAACGTCAGACGAGCGTGTGGGACTGTCTGCGCAGATTCCGCTGCTACTCTTTGTGCTGAGGCTCGACGAGAGACTTTGGAAGCTACTGGCCGAGGAGATGCTGCTCTCAGTTGTCGGCTGGCTCGCTGCTTCAACGAACTCACGGGCAAACTTGACTTTGATTTCGTGTTCGGGATGAACCCTGGCGGGAGAGTCGTTTCCACTCTGAAAAAAATAAAATGTATTATTATATATAACTATATTATTTAAAGTGAGACAAATTTTTCAAGGGAATTGAGAGTGAAATTCAGGTAAATCTACCAGAGGCTCAGGCGAATTACAAGTCGAAGTATTTGGCGATCGACGATGTAAAAGTCTGTTGATATACTCCATGATTACAAACGCAGTTTTGTTTGATTTTAATAGGAAATTATTTGTAAGTGATGTTTACGCGTCTCGCCACGGCTATGCACTGAGAATACAACGTGTTATTTTTCTCTCAAGGCAAATAATGATCAGCTGAGGCAAGAAAAGCATTGGATCCTCTGCGAAAAAAATTGCGCAATCTAGCTCACGTCTAATTATAAAATATCAAGTATGTCGTTTTCAATACGCAGTTCTAGTGCAATTCCAAGCGGAATATGCAGGTTTTTCCGACACACAATTAACTTTTATAACGCGCAAAAAAACAACTGCTGTGCAGATTGCATTGCACACGCACGATGATGAAAACTTGCTCAATGTCACACTGAAGTTTCGCGCGTAAACGACACGTGCGTGACAGTCCATCAACAAAGGTGAGCCTGCACACATTGTAAAAACTAGTGTTGTACGAGCAGTACCTTTCGAATCAAGTTTCCCATGGCTTCTGACTCCTCGCAAAGTCAAGTCCAAGGGGAGGAACAGACTTAGTTCCATATTTACGTCGGATGCATTTACATCTGTTTTTACCCCTACGCATATCCTTTCTCTCTTTTTGTTTGTTTCTCTCTTTTCACGAGAGATCTTGCTCGCGGAAAGCAAGTGCCACCGACGATTCATTAATGCACGTTAATTTGCGTCGCAGTTCTTGGGAACGATGTGGGTCGACTTTAAGTGGAGCATCATGGAGCTGACAAGGACAACGAAATCTTAACGAAGAGAATCTCAAAAAGGAGCGTCCCTGACAGCTATGATAGCATGAGTCATTGCCATCTGGGCAAGAGTTGTGACTGCTTTTTGAGGAAAAAAATACGACGAAAGAGAAAAAGCTGATTGAATGAATCAAGGAAGACTGTGCCTCTGACATTTCTCACTGAATTACTGCGAGAATCCGCAAGGATTCTAATATTAGCCTTCAAGTGTGCAGTCGATCAGGTCGCCTACACGCTTCTTCACAGTTCTATACATAGATTGTGGTATGGGTGCACACGTACAGGCTGCAGTGAAAGACACACTGCAGACAGCTCACCTCTTTTTCCCAATTTCGCGCGTCGAATGAGTCACTGTAGCGCCAAGCTCGATCACGGCTAGGCCCTTGCGCTGCTCAATGAACAGATGATTGTCTCTCGATGTAATTATCTAGGACCACTTTTAAATTCATCGTCTGTCCAGGATATAATACAACTCGCACTTGCAGCTACGCGAACTGAACTATCGGATCGCGCACGCTCCAAGCTTGACATCATACTCGACACGGAGATCACCAACTATGGTAGTAGCTGGAAGTGGAAGTGAGAGAGACAAAGAGCGAGAAAGTCTGTGTTACAGAGTGGCGCTATCTCCAGGAGACCCTTGCTCACTTCAATTCAATGATAAAACACGCCGATGCTGAACCGCTTCTATCGTGCATCATCACGAGATGCTCCGCTGCACCACTCTGGAAATATATTTTTTTTTCAGTCAAATTTTTCAACAATGTGGATTATTTTTTTAAGTTTACTGCTAATTAAATGTGTGCGTGGCGCTATCTCTAGTTTGACAACCTAACCTCTGCTCAATGCCATCAGTTATCAACGAGTAATTAAATTCCAGTCGGCAGTCACAGCACAGAGAGAATATCAATTAAATATTTCGGGCTTTTCGTGGCCGAATAGAGATATCGTGTCGGCTATTGACCTCGACAATTCCTGCTACAGACACACAAAGAGCGCCAAGACGTTGTCGGAAATGTATACAAAAGTGATTGAGAGAGATGTGAACTGATAATTTGCTTGTCTTGAGTGAGGGCCACGCGAGGAATGTATTTTTACGTGGCTCCAGTCGACACGTGCAGGCATTTTATTTATAGAAATATGCACAAGCATGACTCTCACTGCTGTCAGATGCTGAATAACATCAGACAAGGGGTTATTAGCTGTGTTGTGGACATTTTGGCGTGTGATTGCCGAGCGAGGCAAGGAGTAAGAGGCAAATTCACGTGTGACCAGCTGCCAGCTGAGATTAATGAAGCCTTTGTGTTGTGGTTAGGGACGATTCTTTGTTGGAAATTTTATTACTTTTTTACCTTATTAACTGGCGAATTCATTGGGGGTGAATTGTGCAGAGTTGCTGTTATCTCACGTAGAATGACTCGTGTTCCCTCTCGTGATCCTGCTGCTGGACTCGATGAGATTTTCGTTGGACTCGACATTTTTCCAGATTTTATTCGTCCAAAATTTGAGGGGAATGGTTCCTCAGTCACACTGTAAGGCACTCTCAACCGTCATTCGTCTAATGACGTACATGAGATGTGATTTTCTAGCAAATTTTCTCCCTATTCCACTCACTTTTTCACTCTTGTCACGACCCAGATTTAGCCGCACACTTTTTTCTATTAATTCTGACGATTTCTCTTGTGCAAATGAGCTGAAAACACACGGATACACTTGATCTCTCGAGGCTGCTGGCGTGCTCATCAACGGCTTTCGATCGTGGCGTTTGACAACTTGAATCTGACCACAAGAACCAATAGCTGACAGGCATCAAAATGCTAAATACCACCGCGGTGGCGCTGATGGGCTCTTCGCGCGCGCGCGCCGCCATGATGGTAAAATGAATTGCGCGGGAGCGCTTTGAAAAGACAATTTTTATCGCTGAGGACACTGCAAGGGGGTGCATGCTACAACTCGAAAATCATGACTGAAAAGTCTGAAAAATGGCGTTGTTACACTTGAATAAATTTTCTTAAAGATTACGACGAAAATTTAAACACAAAGCCCCAAAATGATTTTCAAATCTTTATTGTCAATTTCCACATACAAATTCGTGTACAACTGCTCTGCCTCTTATGTATATCCTTGACAATCAGTAGAAAGAATATATATATATATATATATATATATAAAGTTTTTTTTTCTTTTTTTTTTAACATTCAATCGCTCAAATTTAACCATTTCAGTATACATAATAATGATATTACATTCATCACTGGCTTATATATAATAAACAAAAAAATATTTACAGATATATAGTAAAAGAAGCACACTTCATTCTTCAACACACACACATGCACTTGTTTATAATTGAATATATAAATATATATGAGAGATATTATATATAAAAGAATAATATTTACAATGTTTTTTTCTTGTTTTTTCTTAAACATTTAATAAAATTGGAGTTCTAAATTGGATATCAAGGCACTCACGGTTAAAGTCATGTAAGATAAATTAGTCCCTCGTTTTATCATTGCATTTTCATATCTGTCCCTAGTTTTTTTGCAATTAAAACAAATTAATTAACTTTTAACATGATATATTGAGATTGTAATTGACATGAAAATAAAGGAATGAGATATCAGCATGTATACGTGTAGGTGCTGATTTGTCGAGTAAATATAAATGAATTAATTTTTTTGTTATTTCTAGTAAAAATTATCAATTAAATTTACCCGCAATGTCGTAATAAGGCACCAATAGAACACATATTTGCGTGGTTGGATCAAGAAAAAAAAACACTAAGATATTAACTAATCTTTAAATTCTTAAATACTATCAAGCGTCTTGGATTATTGTAATTATTTTTAGTTTCTTTTTTTTTCTCTAATGTTTATAAATATTTTCTTTTCTTATATGCTTACAAAATGTGCATTGTAACCAAAAATTTATTCATCTAAATCACCATTACAAACATGTCCAAATAATCCAACGATAAAATGATATAATAATCGATATCATTTGCGTGACAATCACCCAAAAGAGTCTTTCATACGTTAAATATCTCGATGGAATAACTCGAAAAAATATCCACGAGATAAACATACCAAAGGCACTTTATAAGAAAAAAAAAATTCAAGCTACAAAAACGGAATAACTGTGCTTAATAAAAAAAAAAACATTACAACATTAAAATCTACGTATACGGTTCTTCTAATTGTAGTGGCAGTCGCGAGGGTGAGGGTGAATTTTTATGACTGCTAGACGGTGGAGTAAGAATCGCAGATTCATCGGGACTGACAGAAGTGTCAAGACTCGAGCTATTGTCCAAAGGATCAATTAATTCCGGATTATGCCTCTGTTGAGCCTTCTCAAGCATGTTCAAGTCAACGGCGTGAGTTTGAATGCGGTGAGTCTCATCTAGGACAATATTGGGTACGCTAGCACGGAGTCCGGAGCCCGAGTGAGTCTCTACGGGCGGCACAGCTGCTCGGAGAAGCAGTTGCGAGCCCTCCTCGGCGACAGTCGCAGCAAAGGGAGCCAACCACTTGGCACAGGGTGCCAACTGATCCCAAGTGAGCCTAGACACTCGCAGAGCACACTCACGACCCTGTGTGTGGTGGATTGCGGCTGCTGCCAAGTGGCTGTAAGGGAATTTCAGGCTACCTACGTCCATTGTCGCGAGATCTAGAAGCTGAGCAGCCTGTGCGTACTGCAGTCCACTGTACTGTGGGTAGATAAAGGCGTTTGGCTGTTTCCAATCGCCCGATTCCAGCTGCATAAACACATTTAACCAACCTGGAGGTGTGACGGTCGACAAGTTCCATCCGAGGCCCTTGAGAATCACCAACTCTTTGCCCAAAATCTCCTCCTCGGTGCAGGCACCGTCTGTGACGTAGGCGAACTCTGAGATCTTCGGTGGATAGATTTCCTCGACCTGAAAGCAAAAAAACAATGAAAATATTAAATAATTGTTGGGCTTTGAGTCGAATTTTTAGCAGTAAAAATTCAAACCTTTGCTGCGATGAATAAACACGTGATGCCAATGAGTTGCAGCTGATTTTTTGGTACATTTTGGTGTGTGGTTAAGTATCTGTCGATGTAATCCAAGGCGAGATAGTATGTTTCTCGATGGAGCTTGTAAACTTCGCAGAGTTCGATGAGCCAATCGAGCAAAATTGCTCGCATCAGTGGCTGAAGTGTTGGATGCCTCTGGAACATTGTGCAGTTCCTTTGCGAAAGAGTTTTTTCATCGCCCTCGCAGAGCATCGACCAAACTTCCCCACCATCAGCCCAGGGAAACGATGGCAGAGGATTTGATCGAGTTAATTCGCTGCTTCGAGCTGATGGAGTCATAAAGCATGTGGCTGTGCGAAGATCCGACCAAATAATCGGCTCCCTGCACTCCTTTTCCGGAGACACGGCATCCTGCGGTGTCTTGGCACCATCAATCACTGGTGACTGCTCGTTTATGCTTGTGTACTCTGATGTTGATAGCGCAGGAACTTTTGCCGGTGGATAAATGTTTTCTGTGTCCTCTGATGGCTCGGTGCTTTTTCTCTTTCGCTTCATCGTCTGGGATTTTACGTCTTGGAAGTAGGAAGGTGTTGGTGGCTTTTCCTGCAAACTATTGTCCCTACCAATCAATTAGAATAATTATTTCGAGGTTATAAGAGGTAAGGAAAAATTTATCAATGGGTCTCTCGGCTGAGAAAGGAAATGTGGGACTTTGAACGTGAATTTGCTTTGCTCTAGACAATATTGCATCTTGGAATATGGTAAAAAAAATTTTTTTCATTATCTACAATGATATTTTTGTATAAATAAAAGAACGACAGTTTAAATAATTATGTAGAATAATTTATTAATTAATTTTTACCATGATAAACTAGTCGCCAGAAAATATGCGTGAGCACGCCCTCAACTAACCATAAAACAGGTTAGAGAGACCATTTTTTTGCCAAGTAAAAAATTTTTTTTTTTCCCCAACTATCCGTGTATTACAGATGTCTATGAAAAAATAATTTAAGACCAATTGATAAATATTATCAGGGAAATATTATCGACCCTATTGACGGAAAGAGAATAGCTGTACACTCACCTTGCTTGTGGCATCTTGGTGTGAATTTGATGACGTGTGATCTCAATATCTCAAGTGCACGATGATCCTTAAATTTTCTGAATATTGAGCCAGGAGGTTTGTGTTAAAATCCGGTATGAAATTGGTTAATAATTGTAAGAACTTCACGTGCCACAGGGTAAAATACGAGGAGGTGAATGCAGCTTGGACTCACAAGATCGCCATAATGCTCGGTGGGTCGCTGTACATTCCAACCGGTCTATTTTATAAAAATTTTTTTTTCTCACTCTCAAAAAAGTCTGAAAACTTGACAAGATAGTTGATGATTGATTTGAGACTTCACTAAACACTATAAAAATAATTATTCTTAATAAAATTAAGGCTGTGTCGGATCAGAGCGCGGGAGAGCAGCGCGCGAAATGATGTCCAACCCTTCGTGCAATTCCGTACTGTCACGCCCTCTGTACACACAACATAACCTCGAATAAATCCTGGAATTTTTTGGTTTTTTAATAAAATCTTGATTCTCAGGCTCTTCTCAACTATACTAAGAATTTTTAAATATATTTACGATGCCGCGGGCTGTTAGATAAGGGCGCAATCGCATGGACAAGGTGGCGTCACTTGACGATTTTGATGCTCATCACTGATGTCTCTTTTTACTGAATTATCCACACACAATCACTGGAAATTAATTAACAAAGTGTCTCAATGCACGTGTTGAACTTGTAGAAATATGATTACATCGAATAAATCATATTTTCTTAATAAAAATCAGTAAAAAACCAGGAGAGAAAGTCGTCAAAACGCGCGCGAGTGACAAGTTTTTCCTTGTACAATTCACAGTCCGATTTCTTAAGCGTTTTAAACAACTTCTGGGTTTACACTGAATTGCCGAAAAACGTTAAAAAACTAGGAATGTCCTGTTACACACACGGTGGAGAGTGAAGCGTAAATTCGGCGCGAAACAACAAAGTCCTGGTGTGAGTTTCGCGGGAACGCTAATGCAACAAGCCAGCCGGCTGTGCATTTGTGGCGCACGAACTAGCGGACACGCTGTAAGGCGATTGGCCGAGATGTCTAGCACAGCTGGCGCTCAGCTGATTTGTCCTGAAACCGCTACACTGCTTTGTGTACATGTACGACACATATGGCGTCCTTGAGCTTGTGTGTGCGATGCACCACGCGGGAAAACGTACGCGCGTAAAATTCGTTCCCCTAGCCCGCCACCATCCCGCCACAAAGCTGTATAGTTGTTGCTCTCTCACTGGGGAAAGGACGTTGTGCCACGTATTTCGCACGCACACTGCTCTAACTTGTTACACGATTCAAATATATAATTATTAGTCGAAAAAAGATGGACCTGTAATTGATCAATTGAGTGAAAAAATAAAAAAAAGTAGACCTTGTAAAAAAAAAAAAAAAAAT
The DNA here is from genome assembly GCA_002156465.1 of Macrocentrus cingulum. Classification (NCBI taxonomy): domain Eukaryota; kingdom Metazoa; phylum Arthropoda; class Insecta; order Hymenoptera; family Braconidae; genus Macrocentrus; species Macrocentrus cingulum. The sequence goes on from MVJL01005541.1 coordinate 25,746, forward strand.
TTTATTCATTCTACTTGACAGTTAATTTGCCAAGTTACTTTGTTTACATACCTTATCATTTTTAATTTAAATATCGAGGACAAAATTCGTTGCATGACCTTTTTTTATATTAAATTAAAATTAACTCGGGGGTGATTTTTAATTAATGATTGAAATAATTATATAAAAGGGTTGAAAATTTTAATTATAATATTTTACATATACTTTTTTTTTTAATTAGATAAAAAATTTTTCTCACTATAATAGATGTATGGGTGATTTTTATAGACAAAAAAGGGAGAAAAAAATTTTTTTTAATTTATTTTTTCTATTTTTAATGAAATATTTAATTGTATTAATATACGCAGAATGATTCAGAGTGATAAATAGTATGTGCACAGAATAATCTGAATAAACACATGTGATTATCTTTTACCTGAGTGCTCTATCTTGAAATAAAGTGCATGATCGACTTCTGTTGATTGACCATATATCCAGTAAATTTTAAGAGATTTTATAAAAAATTAGCCTTAAACTGTATAATAGACAATTGAACTAATTAAATCTGTTAATTTAATCGTTATCAAAAAAAGTCAATCTTTCGAAAAAATTTACGAATTTGAATAAAAAACAGTTGATATTATATTGTGCTGTAAAAAAAAATTCAGGTTTGAATAAACTTTTTTTTTACTGATTGAGAAAGGAGATTTAAGGACATCTAACTTGAACATCCTGTACGAGGGGAGAGAAGAGAGAGAGAGAAAAAGGTCCTCGATCGGTTTGAAATTCAGCGCGCATTCCTGTTTTAGTTTTAAATTCCATCGCATGATGACGTCACTAGTGGCGCTGAAAGGATTTAAAAAATGGTGCGCGTGAAATCAATTAATATAATTAATTGATTTCCTATAAGAATTGTTTTAATCGATTAAATTAATAATAAATTACATATATGATCAATAGATACAAAAATGTTATTTGGGTACAATTGATTTTATTTATTTATTTATTTATTTTTTATTACTTTTTGAATTGTTATCGGAAAATAATTAGGTATTTCAGGTAATTATACTTCTATAATTATTCACTTGAAGAAAGCAAAAGTTAAATAATGACATTTTCTAAGCTGAAATCACTTTTAGTTTAACGCCATACTTATACTCCGTAAATTGCACAATTAAACGTAATTGGAGCTCTCAGGAATTCCTAGATTTTTTTTTCAATTATTCTCCTATATACCTATATACTAACTCGACATCAGGAGCCTTTCTCTCTAACAATGGCTAATTTCAATTTTTTGACCATGATTACAAAACCTCAACATACTATCTTCCTGTTTGCGATTTTTTACCTCCACTTGATTGGCTACGATCCAATCACGGATGTAAATTATTTCTCTAATGAAGAAACAAGATCATAAAAATCAAAATGGCAATATATATATGAACTGTATAAAGCTATATACTTCATAGAACATATATAAATTTGAAGATGATGATATAGATTGAGAGCCACTCTATATATATCGATTCAATACCGTTATATGGGGAGCACCTTGCCTAACCATCCCAAACCCATATAGAATTATAATCGATATTAACGTGTTTTCTTCGTCTCTATAGGTAAAAAAAAATCTTTCACAAGCAATACTACTGTCTTATCTATGAGCTTTTGTATACATATTCGACATTTATTCATTGGAATCTGTCGTTATTATAAATTCCAAGAATAAGATGGCTTTTCAATAAAACATGACGATGACAATGCAGCGAGCGGGCATTGTCCGCTTGTCACCTGTTTGTCTGGTTGCTCTCTGATGGTGATCTGGAAAAAAAAAAGAAATAAGAGACCCATGTGCGAGAGAGAGATCGTGAGAACCGGTAGAGAGAGCACAGTTTCGTCGTTACCGATCATCAGGTCGTGGGCCTGCGGGTGGAGAACCCCTGATATTATTTGCAGGATCGGAAAAATAATGGTACCGCCGCGTGCTGGCGTAGACATTTAGTAATAATCAATGATGAAAATCAATTTGTAATTTTTCCAGTAGCATTTTCCCCACTTAAATTCTCTCTCCAACCATTCACCTGTTGCGCCTTTTCCCCACCGCCTCCATTCACCTGCACAGCTCCGTCGCGGCTTCTCTACTCTACTAATTTCCGTCAGTTATGTTTTTCTACGCCAGGAGGAAACTCGTCATTAGATGTGAAAAAAAAAACAAATCAACTAATTGAATTTAATTTGTGAATAAATTTACACTACTTGAAGATAATGTGTGTGGTTGGATGTAGAAGAAGCGAGCGGAGCAGGAAGGGCACGATGGCATGAGTGATCGTCCCTGGTTTTCTGGAAATCGTCAGTGGTCCGGGGCCATTAAACGCGTTTTATGTGTCTTGCAATTTGATCCTGCAGCGCTCGGTGCGCCCATCACACAGTAATTTACGCGAATTCCTGAGTATCGTGAGTTCTCTGCAGGTGGGCCATACGCATCCTCTGGACGACAGTCCTCTAGTGTGCTTGTCCAGTTAAAAACAAGCAGCAGCAACGCGCGATCTGCTCGCCAGACCATCGATAAACCGATTGATCATCAGTGCGGCCCGATTTCGCGTGTGCACTCGCAGTGCACCGTTCAAAAGAAGAAGAAAAAAAAAGAACACACATTGAGGGCATCGTCTCCGCGATTTCCGTGAGTACACATTTATTAACCGTAAACTTGCAACACTCTCTTATTCACTCTGCTCTAGAATCTTTATTTATAACTTATCGCGAATTAACGACTCTTCCAACAAGTTTAACTACTTTTACACGACTTTTTCATCGCAATATTATTGCCAGATAAATGATTGCAAATTATTCAAGTGTGATGCAGAGCATTATGCCAGTTAAAGCCAAGTCCAGAGTGCCAGAGAGCATGGGAGTACCTGGAGATCTTGTGGATGCTCGTGCCAAGCAAGTGCTTCGAGAGGCGGTCGACGCAGTCGTAAACAGTTTTGCTAAACACACTCAAGGATACGGAAGAGGTATAAAAAAAATTTTTTCAATACTGTAATTACCTAATATGTGGTTAAAAATATATACTTGGTGCAGTGAACGTGGTGGAGGCTCTCCAGGAATTTTGGCAGATGAAGCAGAGCCGTGGTACCGAGCTCAGAAATGGTGCTCTGGTAATTTATGAATCTGTACCAGGTGCTAGTCCTCCATATGTCTGCTATGTTACACTACCCGGTGGCTCGTGCTTTGGTTCTTTTCAAAATTGTCCAACAAAGGCTGAAGCCAGGAGATCTGCTGCGAAAATTGCACTGATGAATTCCGTTTTTAATGAGCATCCATCGAGAAAAATCACTGATGACTTTATTGAAAAAGCCGTGGCTGAGGCTCGTGCCAGTTTCAACAAACCCGCTGCATCCTCGAGCGGTGTCAACGGCCAATCCCAGGTTTGTACTCATTTAATTCAGTGGTTTTCTATATTAAAAATTTTTTTTCTTAATTTTGTTCATTTTCGCAGTTGAGCGGTGACGAGAAGGAGGATCCGAGCACGGGCATCGGTGCATTCCGCTTCATGCTCGAGTGCAATCGCGGCAGAACAATGCTCGAGTTCCAAGAGCTAATGACAGTGTTCCAGTTGCTGCACTGGAACGGCTCGCTGAAGGCGATGCGCGAGAGGCAGTGCAGCCGACAGGAGGTAGTGGCGCACTACAGCCACCGAGCTCTCGACGACGACATGCGGAGTCAAATGGCCCTGGACTGGGTGGCGAGGGAGCATGAGAGTGGCGGTGGTGTGGTGGCCATGGAGCTGGCACTGGCCGAGAGAGAACTCGAGACTGCTCGACTGGCTGGACGTGAGCTGCGATTTCCCAAGGAGAAAAAAGACATACTCATGCTCGCTCACGCTCAAGTTTGTCCTCAGTGACTCATTCAAGACAGAGTGACTGTAATCTTCACTTGCTTTATTTTTTCATACCTTTAGTACATAGAACACTTGATATTTTTATTTTGACAGCGCCTGCAATACTCTAGGGCTCTTGTGCATTAATATCTATTTTTTGAAAATTGTCCAGTGTCATTGTTGGTGAAAAATAACGTACTTAAATTCAAGTGCTTTATTATGGAGATAAAAAAAATTTGTGTATATATTATTATATATTATATTTGAAAGATTACTTAGAATGATTATTTGTTCTTAACTCAATTGGGCATTTATGGGTGGAATAATATTTGCAAGCTAAACGAGTACAATCTTGCCCAACCAAGTGATACATATATATTTACTTGTAGTATGGTTTTGTGTATTTTAATTAACACCTGCCATATAATATTCCATCAAATAAATTAAAATCTCGTTAGGATTTAGACGTTAAAAATATTGCAGCATATGTGAGTATAATCAATTTGTTGCAGTTATTTAATTATAATCATTGAGTATGGTGTTTAAATATATATTAAATACATCGTTTCAATCATTATAATTATATCTTGGTTCATGTGGGCTTGAGTTTTCATGTGTCATCTTGCGAATGTGCTATGTGATAAATGTCTAGTGTAATAACATTCTTCCATCTTTTATATTTTATTATAAATATCTTCCTGCCAAACGTGATATATAATTTTTTTTTTTCTTTTATACGTAGATTTTGTATTATTATAAACACAACAATTAAACGGATGAAGTTCAATATACAGTTTTTATATTTATTTCTTTAAAAATCCTTAGTTTTTTTTATAATTAATAAATGATACTACGTTTATTTTTTGATTATAACAATTTTAATTAAATGTATTTTTTTAAGTATTATTATTAAATATCAACAATTTATATTTCCAAATTTTTGTAGACGGGAAATTCAAGTCTGCGACGGAGTTGTGGGTTCCGAAGTGGCAGAATTAGTATTTTCTTTTTCCGGCAACGGGTGTTCCAGGATTTTATCAATAATTCCGAATTCCTTGGCGTCAACTGGCGACATAAAAGTATCTCTTTCCATGCTGCTCTCTAAAAATAACAGAAATGTCGATTAAATTTATCGTTGAGGTGTTAGTATGCGTCTGCATACCTATCCTCTGAATGTCCAAGCCCGTGTGCTTGACAAACAGCTGATTAATTTGTTTTTTGAGCTTGAGAATTTCTTCTGCTTGAATTTGTATGTCAGTAGCCTGGCCCTGGACTCCCCCGGACGGCTGGTGGACCATGATTCGGGCATTGGGCAGAGAGTGTCTCATACCAGGTGCTCCGGCAGCTAGCAGGAGACTCGCCATCGAGCAGGCTTGTCCCACGCACCAGGTCGCCACTGGCGGGAGAACGTACTGCATTGTGTCGTATATTCCTAGACCTGCAGTTACACTTCCGCCCGGAGAATTGATGTACAGATGAATGGGTTTTTTACTGCTCTCAGATTGCAAAAATAGCAGCTGAGCGACAACGAGTGACGAGAGATCGTCCGTGACCTTTCAAGAAGAGAAAATTTTATTCTTCGGTTAATTCGCAATATTTCACCTGCATTTACCGGTCCCATGAGACAAATAATTCTTTCTTTTAAAAGCCTCGAATAGATGTCGTATGCTCGTTCTCCCCGGCCCGTTTGTTCCACGACGATGGGCACCAGGTTGATGCTTCGAGAGATTACTCGTCTCGTAGATTCTTGCTGCAATCATGAAAGGTTATGTAGATTAATTTTTGCATTTTTTATTTTAAAAAGTTAATAGCCACTTACTGGTAAATGCAGAAGATTCCACAGTCGTTTGAGCAACATTTTGTTTTGATATTAAAATTCTTCTATACACAGTAAAAGGTAAATATTTATTTGGCAAAGGTTAATTCTTTAACCGTGGTCTTGGAAAAAATTAGAGTTTGTAAATTGTCAAAGTATAAAACGAATTATGTGCATTTGTTTAGCCGGCGGTGGTAATAAACAATAGTCGGAGAGAATGAGCAAACTCCGAATTTTAGGTTATAATTTTTAACTGAGCCTGCGGGCGGGAAGTTCTACTTTATCAACCCTTGACGTCATCGCGAGTTTACAATTTTGACGCCGACTGTGAAAATTAAATTAGGCTTTTCTCGGTTATGGTCACCGGTGATTTTTTTTTTTTTGAGAGCAAAACTCTTCGAGAGTTTTGTCAATTTCACGTATAAATAAATTCTATTATAATAATTTGTAAAAGTTTTTTAATCTACAATCTACACACGAAGTTTTTCAGTCGAAGAATAACATACAAAGTACGTCTGCACTCGTTGAAGAGGTTAGTTCAATTTTTTGATTGCTTTAGGCTTAAATATCCATTTGTTATGATAATTTTCTATTTTCAGACAATGATTTGTAGTCAACTATTAGTTCGAAGTGTAACAAGAGGGATTGGATCGTTATTTTCCCGGAAATCCCTCTTGGATGCGGGTCAACCTACGATTCAGAGGAATTTTCATTTTTTGACTGAAAATCTCGTATCAAGGATTATAACACCAAAAATCATGGAGATCGCAGAACCATCAAATTTATTAAAAGTCAGTCAGCCTCAAGTGAATCAAGTGTGTGGTATGAAGCATAAAGGACGAATAAAGTTGCGTTGCAAAGATTGTTATTTTGTTGTTTGCGAGGGCAGATGGTTCGTAAGATGCAAAACTTTTGGCAAGCACAAGCAAGCTCAAATTGTTAAAAAAGAAAAAAACACGTGGATTCTGACATCTGTAAGTCAAAAACCAAAACGGCCCTGGTGGTAATGCTATTCAAGTGCTTCTATCAATACAATCTTATGGATTTAAATACACGACATAGTCTATTGAACAATATTAACGAAGTTATTCACGTTCTAAGCAATTTTATTTAGTAAGCATAATTTTTCCCTTGATATTTTGGTAAAGGAAGTGTATAAAACACGACAGAATCCTCGTCCACAGAATTTTCACTGATATTTCCGTAGCAACGCTCCTTCCATTTGTCTTTTTCATCCACACTCAACAGTCCAGTCCACGCCTGTAATAAGAATTTTTTCATAAACACCCTTAAAAATTAGTTAAAATAAAAATTCATTTCATTTTTACTTTTTCCAAGTAATCGGCCCATTTAGAAATTAATTTTAATCCCCAGTTTTCGGCGATTTTTTTTGATTGTAAAAGTAATTTCATGCCCAACCGCGTTTCGGAGAAAATCATGTGTTTATAAGCCTTTAAAAGGAGATATCTGAAAGAATTAATCAAAATTTAATCTCAATCAACCTTGTTTTGTAAAATTACCTTGCAACAATGGGTGTTACAATTTTTGCCAGTTTTTCAACAGCTTTAAACTGCTTATCGATATTTTGACGCGTTTCACGAATTCCCTCATAACTTCTACTGTCAACTTTTTCCACTAAAAAGTCACCTAAATGTAGTTATACTTTTTAAATCATTTAATTATATAAATTCTTACCATACAGAATCAAGAGACCCTCGAGTTGCTTCAGAGCTATGAGCGACGTAATAACCGTAGGCTCATGCCTCGGAAACGTCGTACTGTTTATCCGTCGTTGCCAAACAGTCGCAGCCTCCCACTCGCCCACTCTCAAGTGCCTTCAACACAAAGAAGTAATTGCTGGAGGTCTATCATGGATGAAAATCTCACCAGAGCCACATCGAGGTCAAGTATCGTCCCTTTGCAGTTGGATCTCTCGTGATAAAAAGGGTTTTGCCCTCTTCCTGATAGTACTGCTCACATTTCGCCACGGGAGTGACTACAATCCCCGTGTCAAGTTGGATATCAATCGCCAGAGTGTAATACCAGGTTCGTCCGGACTTGTCGGGATCGGAGCTGGCGATAAATTCTAAAAAACAAAACCATTCCACGGACGAATTCAATGGAAAATCGAGTGATTACCTAGTCTCTCCAAGAGGGCAGGCACTTCTTGGAATTTACACTCGACAATCAGGACGTAAATAAGTCGTGGCAATATAAAAATCTCGTGTTGCACAGATTGGATAGCACGAGATAATCGTAGTGTAATAAATCCGAGTATTGACGCGGTGTTTTTGCCTGAGTAATTTCTCAATAATCGCGAGTAACAGATTTTCGAATATACCTCGACCACTCCTTCGAGTTCATGCAGCTCGATGTCATTCTCGCGATTATTACAAAGCATTAGAGCATCATTTTCCAAAAGTTCTGCAACAGATCTGAAAATTCGATGTGAAAAAACAATTATTTTGTTTGTTAATATAGTTAATTTAATTGACAAACAGATCACGAAGCTGATGAGCAGTGAGAATCATGTTGGAATATGCTGAGCAAAGTGCGGAAAAATCTCTACTCGAGGCTAAGGCTGCGTTTAGGCTCCAGATAGCCGTTAATTCAGCGTGTTCTCTCATTCCTCTCGTCTATAAACTGTCCTAATTTTAGTTTAACGGATTAGTTGACACTTTGTTGCTTACTTTGAAGATGATAAACATTTGCGAGAGGCATTTGGACACTTGGTCCGAGTAGTCCGCCGAATCACCGCTAGAAACTCCCACAGTTTGATTGCGCAAAGGTCCCAGCATGAGTTTTAGCTGTTGAAACAGTAGCTTGGACTTGAGTTTAATTGCTAGACGGCTTTTTGGGAAGTCGTAACCCAAGCTGGTGATTGAATCCTCCAGATTGTTCAAGGCTTCGTCCAGGAGTTTGTTCTGCAAGTGACAACGGGCCTGAAGTGTTTTTATCTTGCTTTTTAAATAGGGAGTAATGACTTTCTCGTCGTTTCTCGATTTAAATGCCTGTTTGGAATTAGAAAAATATTTTAGTATTTTTTGTGGATTTTTAAAAATTGATTTATCAAGGATAATACGTGATTTAACACTTCGTTGGCTTCGCTTAAAAGTTTTAATGCCTGTGGGATGTTGAGTGTTGCCAACAGCACCTCTGTAAATTCGAGAATCGTAACGAGAACTTTGATTGGATGATCTGTATCGAAGGGAAATGATTAAATTAATTTTTTTACAATGAATAATTGCAGATAAAACTCACTGATTCCTCTGCAATGGTCGAGTATCTGCATATAGACTGTTATTAGAATTAAATTGCACTGACAATTTGTAAAATCGAAATTTGCAAATGTTTTCGGTGGAATATCGGATTCATCGGTGACAATATGTCGGGATAATTTTTTTTTACCGCTAGAACCTTTAAAAATAATTAATTAAAGATTTTTAGAGCATGGAAAATTAGGTAGAACTATTTTAATCCATTAAAATACTTTTTTTAACTGTAAATGATACTCGAGTTGTCTCAAAGTCCTCATAATCAATGTTATCAATGTCATATAAATTTTTTTTCGAGTCCTGAAGATTGGCATGGTACGATTGGTGGCTAAGAATATTCGTAAAGAAATCACCACCGCATGATTGACATTTTCGGGTGTTTCGTCGCAGATATTTCAGGGCTTTCATGTGAAATTCAATTTTCTGATTTTCAGTTAATAATCTGCTTTGAATTAATTTATTATTAGGTATGAAACTTTTTAAATAGTAATAATGATTACCTGTAGGTTGCTTCGCGAAATTTTGATATTTTAAAACGAAGTAAGCGACAGGATGCATACCGAGGAAGATCATCAAGCTCATCTGCAAAGTAAGAACAGTTAAGAATCCGGTGTTCCACCGGTTGAACTGATCCACACACTGTCCATTGTCGAATATGATGGTAAGATAGCAGTTTTTAACGGATTCGTGAAAAAATGATTCATTTTACGCACTAGTAAAAAAAAAGACGTGCTTTAGACACGGATATGTACACAGCAGTAAAAAAATCAGCCACTTTCTGGCGGCTCAAGAGTTAAAAAAACGAACTTTATACGCATATGTTGCAAATAAATAATTAGAAATAGAAAATTTTTCATTTATTACCTTGTATATGCAGATTACGACAAGCACATTGAATCGCCGCGTCCTCACTCAAACTTCTCACGGCCCTGGAGAGAGTTATGAGCTTCGTGCTGCGAGAAAAGTCACCAGCTGCGCAGCCGAGTATTTTCATCTCAAAAAGATTGGTAATTGCTGTGAAATAAAACGGGTAATTTTAACGATTATTTAAAATTCTCATTTAGTTGGATATTTCCAAGTTACCTAAACCAATATCACGAATTGATGTCTTCTCCATCAAATTCTCTAACAACTTTCTGCCCACAGTGTCTCCCAAAACTGCCGCACTCTTCAAAATAATTTGATCCAACGGTTTTAATGAATCGAAAAGCTTTAGAAATATCACTGAAAATTCCCCCAAATATTACCAATCATTTTTTATCAACTAAATCAAGTTTAAAAAATTGATTAGAAATATTTTACCATCTGCTGTTAGGACTGGACTGACGTCTTCGATCTGGAAATCCCGCGAAATTGTGCAAACAAATACTTCTTCATCGGTGGAATTTTCCAAAAGATTCGTTGTACTTCCCTAAATTATTTGGATATTAAAAAAAAAATTATTTAATATTATTTGAAAATTTTTTTAAAGTGTTGAAACTCACCCCATAACAGGCCTCGTACATTCTCCAACTGTCTGTTCGCTCAGTCATGTCATCAGGTATATTTGCAATGTCAATTTCTGACGGACGATACCTAAAAAAAAATCATAACTAGAATTTAAACTTTATTTTTGTGTAGTTTCGACTGAGATTTACGTTGTTATCATGCGTGAGGGTGGAGCAACTAGTCCCATCTCTCTTATTTCCTTCCTTGAGACTTTTTTCAACTCAATTCCACCGATTTGTTTGACACTCACCAAGTAACTCTCAATCCATCCTGGATTTCCGCCACTGCGTTCTTGAATAAATCTGCGAAAATTGCAGGTAAATAATTTTTCTTTTGCTTTCAAGTGGGAAAGAGTTGTTGACGGTTACTTTTCGAGTTCTGCCGGTATGGCGACAACCTTCAAAAATTGACAGGCCAAGCCTGCATGGTACCATTTGTCCAGTCCGTACAAGTACAGTGTGCGGCCTGATCGCAGAATTGCAGGATTAATTCCACGAGTTGAGCTGCCAAAGCTGACAACCAGGATCATTCGGTTCGTTGAGATGATTGTGGTCATTAGGTCCAAGGACTCCTCGTCGGCATAGTCGATATTATCGATTATCACGACCCACAAATCGGTGAAGCAGTTCTCGGTGAGTTTCTGCACGATTTGACGGAGAATCTCACGGTTGTCGGGCACAGAGAATTTTTCGTTTATTTTGAAATTTACGTTGAAAACCGGGTTTAAAACGTAGAATTTTTCAGGATTTATTTGAGAAGCCAATCGACCAGTGATTGCTTCTTCTCGATTTTCAGATGTTGATGTTCTAGTGAAGTTTAGGGGTCCGTAAAAAATCGTATGTATCAGTGTAAAGGGTATCTGAAATTGTTGAATGAAAAAAATTTTTTTTTTCAATGATACAAATTGATTTTAAACTTGAAATTTACATGTCGATCGGTGGTTGCAAGAGTTATATAGTTGCAGGCAATATCTTTAGGGATAATTCGAGATATTTCGTCAAGAAGTCGAGTTTTTCCAACTCTCGGTTCACCTCTTGTAAAATAATAATTTCATTATTTTTTTAGGCTTTAAAAATTTAGCAGAAATTAATTTACCTGAGTAAAAGTAGACTATTAATGTTGTTTAAAGGGTTTTCCTTTGTTTCATTCCACTTTCTCGTCGCTCTAGCTACGAGCATTTTAAAAACTCTCAGCTCTGATCTTCGTCCAAGCAGGGGGTACAAAATTGGAGCAACTTTTCCCTTGTCTATCCTACGAATAAAAATATTTCTAAATTTTAATATTTTTAAATAATTATTACAAGATGTTTTAAAGTCTGAAATGATATTTTTTTACCTTGCTTCTTCAAGAAATTCATAAATCGGACCGACATTTGTGATTCCTTTCAGTGGCACCTGATCTTGGAGAATAAAATGATTGGCGTCAAGTCGAGAATGAAGAAAACTCTCTCTATCACAAATAACCTGCATTAAATCCAAAAAATCGAAGTATAATTTCACACCATACACAAAAAATCTAATTTTTCACTTTTACTACTGAATTTAATAAACAAAAAATTTTTTATCAGTAAAACATTGAATTTGAGAATTATTCTAGTCACTATTTCTTCGACACAAATTTTTTTTTCTTCAGTTAAATGACGCTATAAAAAAATTATTAGCCAAGAAGAAATTTAATGACTGACTTTTGAATTTATGATTATGAGAGTACCTTGTTGACATATGCTACCATGAGCCTGGCAGCTCTGTTCACCGGCATTCCAATGACTGAATATTCTCGTCTCAAAATATGTCCAACAACACCGCAGTAAGTCAAGCCCGTGGACACCCCAATGGACACAGACAAGATATTTTCCAGAGCCAGCAGAGAAGCCCGAATTTTGCAAGCACACTGCAGAGCAATTTGAGACTCAAGCTCCTGTTTGTTGCCTCGAAGTCCAAAGATGCAGAGAAACATCAGATCTTTGTCGAATAAATTTGTCTTATTGACACAGCCGTGCATTTCCGTCACAATGCTATTAAATTAAATTATTGTTTGATTTTTTTCCCCTTTTAATCCAAGTGTTGAACTTACCTATAGAGCAGTTTGTAGGCCTCGTTTACCAACAAAATAAGTCGCCGATTAACCGCGTCAGTCGTCACGTTCACGAAGACAATGACAACTTGGCGAATTTCCGTCAAATGCTCGAGAGGCTCATCAAGCTCCACTGATCGGATAACCGGCGCCAGCATGTAAGTTCGCAGCTCGTTTTTAAGGTGTTTTTTACTCACCATTATCACTTTAGGCCTCACTGATGAATCAGTCAAATTTGATCAGATATTTAATTTTTTATTAAACGGATTCGAAACATTTTTTTAAATAAATCATAATAAAAATGGAAATGTAATTTTTTTACTTACAACTGTAGTCGATATTAAAGTGATTTCCACGTGGCTCGATGACACTGAGGCCCTGACTGAATCTCTGACCAAAATTCGTCGGTAACAAGTCAAGATTATCTGACCAACTCTCCGAAGTTCTTTCAGAATTTGGAATTCCATCCTGATAGCTTTCTCGCGGCTGTTCCCACGTCGTGGCACTAGCTATGACAAGAATATGCGTCTCGTCCGACAGAATTTTAAAGACATAGTCATCCGGATTAACCAATAACCATGTGCTAGGGGTGACAAGGATATCGCCACCTCTGGAAAAATATTTTTCCCATGCAAAAATACATTTTTTTCCCATTTATTCATCATACCTGCAAAGACTTTCGGCAAATTTGGCCTCCCACACCGGCTTACCAGTGATTATGTAGTGTGATATTCGATGGGGATCTCCGATCGACGTGAAATAAGTTTTTCCTGTAGCAATCGCCAGCTTGACTGTAAAAATTCCACATTAATACCTTGCATCAATGTAAAAAAGAAAAATTATGTTTTTTAAGCTTGTAAACATTTATAACAGTACGTGAAAGTGTTTTAAAATTTTTTTTATCGCCAAATTTAATAGAAAAAAATTTTTTTTCAGGTATTTATTTCAGTTTTTACCTCGAAGAGTCACTCCCACGTCAGTTTCGTAGGTGCCAAAGTGCTGCTGGATGACGCATGCGGTCTGAATGGCCTCTGTCGCGAGGTCTCGCATCGCCATTCCATCCTCAAGCTTCCACGAAACGATAAACGCATCACCAGAGAATTTGAGGACGTCGCCACGTCGTGAAAGAATTTCTTGGACCATTGCACCAATATAATTATTCAACGTTTCGGTTAGCCTGGATGGCCCGCCTTTTCCCGAGTACGTGTACTTTTCTGCGACCTCGGTGAAGCCTTTGCAAAACTGTATAGTTGATACTGGTTGATTGGAGGAAAAAAAAAAAAATTACCTGACACATCTCCCAGCATCAGGGTAGTGTGGTAAATCCTCGTGCTGTAGTCGTCGTAGTGATCGAGAATTTCGTCTGGGCACATTGAGGCGAAGATTTCCGTGTGTTTCTCCACTCTGAAAGCCTCTGAGAGGTCTTTATCATTCTGAGACATGATTTTATTAATGATTTATTCTTAATCTTCCATCGTACGACAAATTAATGACTTCTCTCGTGATGATACAGTGACAATTGTAAGAAAATTTACAACTAAAAGAAGAAAATAAATATTTAGAGGGTGAATTCATGGGTAGTTATTGATTTTTTTTTTCAATTTATTTTTGTGAACTTGGAAATTAAATATTTTAATAATAATACTGAAAATTGACATACCTGTTTTTGGGGTAGTGTTAAAAATTGTCATTAGGGTGGAGGAACTATTTTGTTTGGTAGATTGAAAAAATTAAGGCCTGGTCTAGATGTGTTTTTAAAAGTGAAATAGAGGTATTTCGTGAGAAAAACAGGTTGTATAATAATTTTTAATTTAATTGCTGCTGATCAATGGTGATTTCTTTAGGTATTACTTTTTTATATACTGCTTAAACCATATCAGGCTTAATACTTACTAGATTTAGTAGATCGTAAACATATCCTGCAATTCCTGCGTGACTTTTATCTTCGCAAAGTCATCTCATTTTACAGAGCACACGTATATAATGTTGGGTTAGATGGAAATTATTTTCTTAACTTTTATATTGATTTCGAGTTATAAATATTAGTTTTTTGAGGTTATATCAAGCGTGAAATATTGGTAATTCGTTTTGATGTCACTTGGAAATAAATGAACGTTATATTTTATACAAAAAAAGTTATTTAAAAAAAATAACTTTTAAATTACGGATAAAAATCAGAAATTTACAGTTTTGATGTATTCTTCATTTTTTTGCTAATAAAATAAAAAAAAATTATTATTGCACATGAAATTGTCAATACGAATGCGTTAATAATATGGGAAAATCATCAAAAGCAGATTTAAATAGAATTTTAAATCAAATTTTTCAAAATTAATTCTTAATACGTTCCTGTTTCAAGTCCTGTGAAATTTATATTGTCATAAATATTTTTAACATACTTATCATATATAATTTCAATTACAAAACTAAAGTAAATAATATGTTTGTTAATAAATGTTTGTTAAACAGTAGCATCCAAAAATGAAATAAATTATTTAAAAAACTTCAATTCAAACAGATAAATCAACATTATAGTCATAAAAAATAAAATACTACTCACTTTTTAAGTGAGCGTATACAATATCAAGTTTCGTATATATGGAATGTCTGACAGCAAACGGATATTTCCACTGGCCGTCGAGTCGCTTACCCCTTTTTCGCCAGGTCAAATACGTGTACATCTTACTTTTTTTTTCTCAATGCCCACAAACTGTTTGATAATAACAAATAAATAACTAAATAAATAAATGTAAACAAAATTGATCGATTTTTTCCTTAGTAATAACGCTCTGGTTGTTGTACGATTTTTTTTCGCTGTAAAATAATTAATTTTCCGAATAATTCATAATTAATTAATTCATCTAATAATATATTTAAACATCATTAAATGTATACCATCAAAATTAAATTCACTCCGTCAAAGGTACCCATCGTTAAAAAAAAAAAAATCTTAATCCTCAATGAAATTAAAATTTTTCGAAAAATCCTAATAAAAAAATTTTAAATCGACAATCCACTAAGTATTAACACTACAATACCAATCCTTCCCCATCACTTTGACATGGAAGCTCTAAAGAAAAATGCTAATGCACAATCCAACGAAATATCCGAGCATTCTCGAGTGCAGTGAAGTAAAACGAATGACAGAGGGTCGAGTTGGTTGAGCTTTCCGCAGCAAAATAGGAGAGGGTACAAATTGGACTAAGCCTTGTTGCTTCGCACTCTGCACAGGCATCCCCACCGCGCTCATCCCCACAGCATATCCAGAGGTGGGGGCTGAGCGCGTCGGTGAAGAAGGCTGTTTACTCAAGACACGACAATTCATTACGTAATTGAATTGAACGACCTCACCCTCGTGCCTTTATCTCTCCACTACGCGAATTTGTCAGCGTGTGGTATGGGTTGTAACGTTTGCCCTGGCGGCGGCGATACTGCAGCCTCTCACCGTTATATACGTATATACTTCCCTTTGGCTCACTAGGGCGCTCTCTCGATACTGTGCCGGTTACGAAGCGACCGAATTAACCGATTAGTTAAACTGATTTCGAGTTAGGGGAATGAATAAGTAATCGGATTTCTCGTTAAGGTAATCGTATTGCGTCCTGATTGGCTTGGTATGGGCCGCTTGCCACTGTATAGAGAGTATTACGCCTCCTCACCGTCATCTTCTCTCCTCTGCACGTATGCGCGCCCACGCTTTTCGTGTGCGCACACTGTTTGCTCGCCCAATTACGTGCGCCAACGCAATTGCATTTAAATATTGCCACGTATTTACACACGACAAACATCGCTGGGACACTAACGTGTTGAAATATTTTCTACTGGCCGGTGGAAAAAAAATTTTCCACGTACTGTACGCTGACGTGTGATGACGTAAGTAGTGGTGGAGTGATGGAAAGGGTGAATTAACCGAGTTGCTTGGATTTTTAGGTTAAAAATTGCGGCTGCAACGGGATCCAGGCTGCGTCAGGATAGCTTACATTGGCGCGGGGGTGGAAATGCTAATGAGACTGGCTGCAGCCGACTGTAAGGGATGAAAATAGGGGCGGCTCATCCACGCCTCCCCTTTTGCCATTGGCCGGCGACTGAATGGCGGCGCCTCGCGTCGCGACGCTTTTCGCTAGCCTCGTCAGGCGAAATCCGTTGGCCGGCCGCGATCTTCGCCCCCGTTCGTTGGCAAGTGAGTCCCCGAGGATGGAGCAGCTCACCCAGTTCGTCTCCAAGAGCTTTGACCATCACGTTAATCGCGACGACAGGAGTAATAGTATTAGTCATAATAATGCACGTGTGATCGCTAATTCTGGATGTTCGTCGGTTGCTACTACCTCCATCACTCTCAGTGTTGCTCACCTCATTGGGGCCGTTGACGCCAGTGCAACCGTTGTCAAGGACTGTATGGGCTCTGTTTTTGGTAGTTTTATTTTTATGGTGCCTCAGTCGGGTCGAGAGGGTCTCGCGTGATCTCTATGAGAATTTGTGGCTTTGGTGAATTGTTCATCAAGATTGTGTGGTTTTTTTTATTTGACTTTCCGGCGGGGGTTTTCAAGCTGAAATTGAGGTAACGCGTCGTATGGAAATTTTTTCGTGGTGTATAGCTTTTTTTTCTTCTTATTTATTGGAATATTTTGGAAACATATATGAATATCAATTTTTATTCATGGAAAAAAATTATATAGATTTATTAAAGAAAAAAAAAGTGAGAATAAACGAAAAATAAAAAATTAATTTTCTACAAAAATTATTTTTAGTCAATAAAATTTAAAATTTAGTAAATTAAAACTACCAAAATAATTTTTTTTGTTGAATTTAAAAATTCTATAAATTAAAGTTGGAACATAAAATTCTCATACCTATTAAGTTATTTTAAAATATTTGCATTTTTTGCTTTTTTTTGTTTGTTCTTAACTAAAAAGCCGTGGAAAGGATGAAAAAAAAAATGCAGTGATATCGTTCATAATTTTTCTAAAAGCTAAAAATAAATTGAAGAAAAAAAAATGCCTCGTACGGCGTGATTTTACCGTGATAACTGTGGGGTACTCACAATTTCGCTCAATCTCTCGACCCGACGTCGGCCACCGAAGCTCGCAGAGGTGTTTGAATGCCCATTGCTGGTCTGCAGATGCAAGTACCGCAGCTGAGAGGCGCCTGGACGAGGCTCCGGAGCTCAAACACAGGCTCGAGGCATCCCCAGAGTCGCGGTTGCAACCTGAGGACCTTACAGTATCGCCAAAGCCCGCGAGAGAGTCGAAACCCGAGCCGGACGGGCCGGCGACGCTGATAAAAACTCCAGAGCTCAAGTTATCCGTGCGAAAATTACTCGGCTGCAGTCCGTCGCCACCACCACTACTGGAGGAGCGCTCGCCGAGTCCTGTAGTCGTCCCCGAGGCCAAAGTATCGCCGCAGCTGATCGTGGAATCGCGGCTGAGTGACAGCAAGAGCGGACAAAAAAGTGTCCTTCAAGACGAGAGCACAAAAGGTGAGTATCTGCCGGCAGTGACGATTGAACGTCGACTGAAGGCGCTGCAGCTATTCTTCTATCGACTGGGGGACACATAAAGTGTGTGGGAAGGTCAGGAACCTCATACCCGAGGGTTCTCTAGCTCTTAATAATTCAAAACATCGTCCAATAACGCTCAGAAGTGATTGGCCCCACGTTCAAACGACTGGAACTTAACAGTCCTCGACTTTGGTGGTTATAGCCTTCTCGAGACTGTCGAGCTATCCCTTGAGAATATTGCCGAACGTCTCAGATGAATTTACAAAATATTTTGGACTTAAAAAATTCAATTTTCTAATTTTTTTTCGACAACTCTGACTTTTTTGCACTGAAAAACGGGATTATTTCTAATAATATCGCGACATTTTTAGAAATAATATTTAATAAGTGTATAAAGAGAGTTTTGGAACGTTTAATAATAAAAATAAAAAAATTTTTTTTTGCAAAATTTTCCAATGGGTAAACCCCTTGGATATCGCGTAATTTCCGTGATTTTTTCGGTTTTTTGGTGATAACTCGGAAAATAAGCAAGGAATCGAAAAATATTATAGAAATGAAATGTTTGGAAATTAAATTTTCTACAAAAAACGTTAAATAAACTTTTTTGTATTTTTAGTAATTTTTAAGATATCAATGTTTTTTTAAAATTTGATTTTTTCAAAATATCTCGAAAACAAAGCAAAATATGGGAGAAATTTATTTCACGTTTTTTGTAGGAAATCAAATTTACAATCATTTGACTCTTATAACATTTTTCGTTATTTTGCTTGATTATCGAGTTATTCGCGAAAAACCGAAAATTTCGCGATTGTCAAGGGGTATATACGCCTTCAAAAATTTGACTGAAAAAAAATGTTATTTTTTTATTATTTATATTTTTTTTTAAATTTAATTTTTAATAATTTTAATTTTTTTTTTTCCGTCTAAAATCGCGAGTTTCATTGTTAAAACATTCTTCTGCCAATTTTTTCTAAAATATCGTATTTTTAATCAGTTCTTCGGATTAAAAAAAAATTATCCCTTTTGGTATAATATATGATAGTGACGCGATATGTCGTTATAGATGAATTGTTTATGCATCAAATTGGGGGAAAGCGAGATTTAGAATTTTTTTTATTGCTGCTATAAAATGTAAATTGATGTGTTGTAAATTTATTTCATTCAGTGTAAGGGAAATGGATAAAAAAAATTCACTAATCGAATCAGTGGTGTTATTTGAGGTTTAAATTCAGATGTTCCGATCGTAATTTATTTATATCGATGGGTTCACCCAAAAATAGATAAATAAACATTATTAACATGTGATTTCAATAGTTAGTACAAAAAATATTTGATATTACACAGTTATTTCGAACAAAAAAAATCTTCTTCCGTCGCATCTGTAACGTCGGACTGATCTAAGAAATTACCTGAGAATCGAACATAGAAAAAATGCAAATAATATTTTAAAATTCTTTTTTTTTCTGTATTTTTTCAACTAATCCAAAAATTAAAACCAATTCATTAATCCAAAATAATAAATTTCATGATAGAAATAATTTTAAAAGTAATCTCATATTTTTTTGTTTTATATAAATAGCTATGAAGAATACTATTCAGTTGATAATTTGTACAATTTTCCTCGCGTAAATCCTCAACAAGGATATTAAAGTAAAACTCATTTGCGCAATAAATCAAATATTTTCCTTATATCATCAGCGGTAAAAACAAAAAAAATATGAATAGGTATCTGTGCAGATATATATGCACGTGAGTAGATTTATGGTTTAATATTTGCCTCGTGGCCGTTCGCATGGCATGTACACGCCCCTTAAGCGTTAAAACCGTCACCCCACACTGGGGTCCATAACTTTTCGCGATTAAGCGCAAATCAAAAAGCAATCTGGCCGTCTGAATAACCATACTGCATGATACTAGACACAGAATAGCATCTCTAAAACTCGTAGTTGGATGCGTCAAACAATAAATAATATGACAACTGGCATGAGAGCAATCCTGAGAAAAGTGGAAAGTGCTGCAGTAGATCAATTCAAACTGACCAGTTGCCTTTTTTCCCCCTAGATCACTTTCTGTACTTTATGTCACCCGTTTTTCTTATGTTGCATCTCCTCCATTACTTTCGCACCCTCGCGCGCGCGCAATTCACGGCGAAAACTCGCAAAGAAAACCAGTTGAAAAAAAAACCAAATTGGCAAAATAGTTGGGCGGTTCTTGGATATTTTCTATTGAGAGATTGCGCGGCTTGATTTTGGTTATTCATGGGGATGAGATGGCATATGCAATTGGGTTGAGGGCATGAAAACGAGCCGGGCAATGGGAAAAAGACGGAAAGCCAACGGGTAGTAATCGAATTAGTGACCCCTCTTGTCCGAGTGTGATTGCTTCGGTTGGACCGAGGGATATCTGGAGACGTGTTCTCTGCTTCTCAACTGTACTTTAGCACAACTGCTCATGTTATACCACTCACAACCTATTTCTGAAACATTAAATAAATTAATGAAACTCTTGAAAATACATTTTATCGATGAAATAAATTTTTAATCGTAGTTTTGACAGTTGAAATTTTTTTATACATTCTGACAAAGTAGGGTATAATCAATTAATCGTGTGTGGCAGGTGTGGGAGAGGAGGGGCAAGTATTTAAGAAGAGAAAAAAAACTCCCCAATAGAAGAAAAAAATATTTTTCAACGAGAAAAAGAACTTAGAAAACGCCCACTCTATATTGTAAGTAGAGTAACCCTTTGTTATGTCAGCCAAAAATTTTTTTTTGCGTTTATTAACTAAATAGGGTTACTAAAAAATTTATAAGTTTATATTTTAAATTAATTGGAATGTTTTGTTGAGAAAAAATAAATTTTTTTAATCAAATTTTGAAAAGTCTATGTTTATCTTTTGAAAATTAAAAATTTTTGTTGGCGCAATTTTTTAAAACTTTTTTCCTGATAAATCGGTATTTAATCATTAATTCAATAGTTATAAATTCAATTCTCGACAAAAAATTTATATCGAGTAAAAAAAATTATAAAAATCACAAAAACAGCGATTTTTTCAAACAAGACCGTTTTGAAATTTGATAAAAGATTTATTAATAAAAATTTCTCTATCAAATATCAAAAATATTATTTAGTAATTGATTCAACTATGAAATTGACAAAAAATAAATTTTTCTCTGACACAATAATGGTTATTCTAGTTTAAAATTTTATTCTAATTTATTTTCTTGTCTTACAGCGATTTCACCACCTTGTAAATATAAATATCGAATTAAAAAATAAATTTTAGATAATCTAAAATTATTATTAAACATTATTTTTTACATTATTTTAACATTTTACCACAAGAATACTATTTCTTCTTCAATTATTTGGTAATATTTATTCCTTAAAAATTAATTTACATCACTGGGTCATTCAGGAATCTTCGAGAGTCTGAAAAAAAAAAATAATTGATAAGGAACTGGATGGATGGAGATGATTATTTGATAACGTGGCAGTCCACATGAGTCTAATTGATTAAAACCAAGTACATTATGCAGCAAATGTGCTTCCAATTCAAGGGAGCTGAAGATGCAGACGCAGTAGAGAGCCATATATAGTGTGCATGGGGGGTGATTAAGGTGAATCCCCTCAGGGGTAACTAACGACGTCGTATAAAGACACCTAGTACCTCTCGGCACTTTGCTAAATTATATAAATCACGAGCCCTTCGTCATCAAGGGTTCTTATGCTCGCTTGAGCTCGAGGGTTGCAGTGGCAAGGTGGTAATCTTCTGTTATATGTTTGCCACGCATTTTAACCGTCACTTTCCTCTCATTCTGCCAGCATTATAAAGTCTCATTTGGTTATACTTACTTTCTCTTAGATGATCATTAATTAAGTGACTTGTTAATTATACCCGATGTGTATATCTAACCCCAAGCTATATTTACACCAATTTAATCACTTCAATTTTACCTCCATTTCATTCGACATTTTATAGCTTATGTCTATTTTCATCATTGTATATCTCACTCTAGAACTATTAAATTAAAAAGAACTATTAAATTAAAAAAGTAATAATAAAAAAAATTTGGAAAATTCCGCGTTATTTTGATAGAAGAAATAAAATATAGTAAGTTTCGAAATAATTCAAGTATAAAAAATATTCTACGACATGAAAATTATCATTTTGCATCGGAAATTTATATGTGTTTTGTATCAAACAAAGCGATCTACATACCCCTTAATTGTTCTTAATTTTAAGACTTTTTAAAAAATACAATCCTATGACATTGAGTGAAGTAATATATATTATGTAATGAGAGATTCTGATCTCACCTAATTGAGGTTAATGGTTTGCAACGCTCGAAAACTCTTATTATTACCCAACGAAGTCGACATGGAAATTTTATAGCGCCGCGACGGAGTCAATGAGTCGTGAATAACCCTCATGATGCCTAGACAGTAATTCAAAAAAACTAATCCAACTGTATATTCCAACCTATGTGACTCACACTGGCGAATCCACAGGCGTCAGCTGTCGCAGCAGCTCCAGCGGCAGCGGAAAGCAGCGGAGATCGCGAACAAACTTCACTCTAGAGCAGTTGGCCGAGCTCGAGAGACTTTTTGACGAGACCCACTACCCGGACGCCTTCATGCGGGAGGAACTGAGCCAGAGATTGGGCCTGAGCGAAGCGCGGGTGCAAGTTTGGTTTCAAAATCGTCGGGCAAAGTGTCGAAAGCACGAGAGTCAACTTCACAAAGGTGAATTAATCACCAACTAAAAATCAATTTTCAACTAACCTCGCGCTTATTTCTCATGCAGGCGTGTCTGGCGGCTTGGTCCTGGCTCCAAGAAGTCCCCCAACGGCCCTGGAACCCTGCAGGGTAGGTCCGTACCTTCCGGCGTTGCGACTGCACCCCCAAATCTCGTCTTCCACCAGCAGCAACGCCAACACGTCGTCCTCTGCTTTCGATCCGGCAGTTCTGCACTACGCGGCTGCCGGCGGTTTATTTTGTCTTCCACCGACTTCGCACCCTCAAGTACACCCCCTAAGCTTGGCTGCCTCTCTGGCGGCCGCGGCCGCTCGCTCGAAGAACAGCAGCATCGCGGACCTCAGGCTCAAAGCCAGGCGACATCAGGAAGCCCTTGGACTCGAGAGACCGGCGTAAAGATGAGTTTGTTTCAATATTAATTGTCAATAATGTATGGTATATTTGCAAGACTTAAGACGAGTAGGTCTGTAGACATTCTGTGATGTGATAAACGACGATGTTTGAATGCGTGTTTAAATAATAAAACATTAGAAATTGAGCAAATGACATATTGAAATATTAAATAACCTTTATTTCGTTTTTTTTTATCATTAAACAATTTTTTTTTCTCTCGATTTTCCAAAGATTAAAATCAGAATTTAGTTTTCTTCAAGAACGAAAATAGTCGCGGTTTTTTTGCACCACCCTAATAAAGAATAAACTTGAAAAGTGCTTACATGGTCAAGTTGAAAGATATAATTCTTCAAGGATGATTCACAGTTGACGCGCAGCAGTGGACAGAGAGGATGTGTATGTGAGTTCTCATCGTGGAGTTTAGCAGCGGAGGCAACGGTACAGCGGGATGATCCAGGGGCGCTAATGCAATAACGCAACGCCACGCGGATAAATCAAGCAGCGAAGCGGCAAAGCGGCCTCCTCTGCAACACACCAGCGTAATCGTGTTACGAGCTTGCGAGTCCCGGGGGCGCCGTTACATCACTGCTTGCTCTCCAAGAGCCGTGTGTCTGTATATACAGAAGGTGTGCACCGTGTGTACAACAACCACAGACACAGTTGGGCACAATCTACTCTCTTTGGCGTCGTGTGTCTAAATAAACGCTCGACAATCACATAATCAATTTGCGGGTCGGCTAATTCTGCATGTTCGCGCGTGTTCATCGTCTCGTCGAATATTTTCGACTGCAGCAGTTGTATAGTACATCATCAAGATGGCGGTGAAGAAATATTTTCTTAATTTCTGTAAAAAAAAAGGTATAAGTATAGAAAGCGAGTGGCACAGATTTTCCTTCTTCTTTTTCCAGCATTTACCCCTCGAGACGACTGAATAATATAAACCACCCCCCAGGATAATTTCAAGAACAAGCGAGAGATGGTCGCTTATTTTAATCCGAGTTTTAAGAAGTTTTTTTCCTACCGTGCAGCAAATTGGCCGTCGTTTGGGGACTCGAGGGCGAAAATCCGAGCTGTAGAACTCTTCCATCATCCCCCTCGAGCATCAGCCATCCTCTGGACTGGAAAATTCTTATATTTCTCCGTGGCAATGCGAGTGGTGCATTAAAATGAGTGTGGAAATAGTTTTATGAGTTCTTGCGTGCGGCAGCGAGGGAAAATTATTCCGGGGGGTTGGACACAGTATAGAACAGCTAACGGTAATATAATGCCCGCGAAAACCATCTAAGACTATCAATTACATCATCAACTCCGGGTGTATGCACGGGTTTTTAGGGGGTAGTTTTATCCGCAGGGGTTGTATGTCGGGCTACCATTATTAATTGCATGTCGCGTGAATTGCTTCGGCAATTATGCATGTAAGCTATATACAAATGGCGTCTCATTGGTAAATTGAAATTTTTTTATTCTCATATATATGCTGTAGAGCAACGCAAAAATTTATTATTTCAGTTTTTTATTTAAAAAAAAAATAGTTTATTATGTTTTAAAAACTTTACTTAAAAAAATTCGGGTGATACAAGTATTTTACGAAGTCACTTACGAATTTTGAAGTTTCTAAAAATTGTTAAAATGTGATTAAAAAAATTTTTTTTCTTCCATTTTTGCTATAGTAAATTTTTTTGACATGCAATTTTTGATTAATAAATTCAGCTCGATTCTAGTTTATGGACTGACTGACTTTATAAGCATGTATATGTCTTTGTTAATGTATAGGCAGTTGAATGACATCGAATAAATCGGTGAGAATAGTGAGCTGTGATTTAGAGAGAGAGTCGGATTGAATGAAATAATAATAGTGCGCCTGCTCGACGTGCAAAGGGCAATGGGTGGGTTGAGAGCAGACCTTGATATACCTCCCCACCAGATATATCATCGCCTGGCAGTTATGTGTGTCATGAATTTTAGATTATCCGTGCAAGGATTAGATTAAGGGGCGGGATACACGCCGGTAACTTGGCCATATGGATCAATTGAGAGGGCAAAGGGTGGTATATAGTGCTCAATACAAAAATCCACGTATGCAAATTCGAAAAAAATTTCCCAGCAAAATGTTTGTGGGATTCCCCGGTGGAATTTGTGAGATGAGAGTGGCACGAGCAGTGGAGGGAATCCAGCTGGATGGAAAGGGGGCGAAAGTCCGAGTGGAATAACATAAAGAAAAAAAAAACGAGGAACTAAGCGGTGTTTCCGCCCCCGGGCACGATACCGAATCAATTCGCGTAATAGTGTCGAGGTTGCGCCGGGGGTTGAATCGACTATAGTATCGCTATGTATAGGGGTTGACTTGTTTCTCTCGGATACGGACCATTACCGCACCTGTCCCTTGATGGAACTCAATGGCCGGGAGTAAAGTGAAACGGTCGAGATCTAATGAAGAGAAGCAATCACTTAACGCCACCATTGAGTCGTTTAATGCCGCAGAGGAATACGCTTACTTCGTGAATTTTTACGCTTTGTAGCTAGTGATACGAGTCGATCTATCTATAAATCTATATTGGGAATAGAAGGAAAAAGGAGATGAGCGATTATTATTACATCAGGAGCGTGGGCAGAGATAAATGATGTTACCATCATTTGATTGGATTAATCATTAAATTGGAAGAAAGTTTATGGATTATTAGGCATTATGGAGTGGGTTTTAGCATGTTTTACGATGAAAAAAAAATTTTCTTAAATAAATGAAATGTATTATTTATGTACAAGTAATATTGCTTTCATTTGGAAGTTCATAATAGTCCAGATGGTAAAGTCCTCGCGTGCGACGCCTGAGGGCGCGCGATCGAGTCCGGATATAATCGAATTTTTTTTTTTTCGAAATTAGCACTGTTTATCTTATGGAACATATTTAATATGATGTAACAATTAATTAACTTTATTGAAGCAAATAATTAACGCTCGATTAATAAAAAAATGTATTGTTATAATTTAGTTTTTTAGAAATTGTGGCTACGGATCGATAGTTACAGAAAATTTTGTAAATCGTTTTTTATAGGAAATTAAATTCTTCACAATTTATATAAGATACAATTATGCGATATCTTGTGTATTAACCGAGATATCACGGAAAAACTCAAATCAATCTTGGTTTTTCAACAATAACTCTATAAATAAGGGAGATAACGGAAAATATTACTCTTGATAAATTGTTGAGAACTAAATTTCCTATGAAAAACGTTCTACAAAATTTTCTGTAACTATCAACCTTTAGCTAGAAATCGCAAAAAACAGAATTGAAAAATGAGAAGGGGGGACCCTTCTCATTTTTTCGAAAATTTATTTCATGCTAGAGCATTGGGGAGTTGCTTAAAAAATAGCAAATTGAATCTAATAGAAGATCCAGTGTCAAAAACTGCATAAAAATGCATTCTTCCGGTGTTTTTTAAGGAAAAACGAAAATTTTCGGACATGTGGCGCCATCTAGCGGTCGGCGTGGAGAACTAATTTAGCAAATATTGTGTTTTTTCGTTTTTCCTTGATATCTCGCGAAATAAGGGAGATATCGAAAAATGTTGCTGTATATAAATTATTGGAAATTTAATTTTCTACAAATTATAATCAGTAAGATTTTCTGTAGCTCTTCATCCGTAACCAGAAAATCCAAAAAACTGAATTTCCAAAAATATATTTTTTTTCGTGATTGAAAGCTTCTAATTAGTCTAATTATCAATTATATACAATAATAAGTTGCATAAACGACGGGATTCGCGTTATTTCTGTCTTTTTTCGTGACGAAAAAAATTCGGATTTTTTGGCCATAAAACCTGCCCCATCCGTTAAATCAACAATTTTTTAATGAATTATTATTAATCACATTTGTAAAAACAATTTTGCGGAGCTCGAATTACAAAAATAAAAATTTTTTTTTTTAAATTCATCGAGTGTGTAAGTGATATATAACTAATATTACATTTTGACGGTAGTACATTGTGGTCAATCGGACTAGGTGTCAGCTCGCGATGCTCGGGGGTGCGGGTTCAAATCCCGCCGGCGGAATTTTTTTTTTTTTTTTCATGATTTTCTTCGAATAAAATTCTGTTGTTTTTTTTTTTTAAATAAATTATTTAAATAAAATTTAACTTTAGTACTTGTGGCGGCATCTTACAGAATTTTTTGCGACTATTCTATTTTGGGTACCCGTAGCGCTATGTGGCGGTGAATTGTAGAACTAAACTTTCCATGAAAAATTCGTCAATTTGTCGGAAAAAATTAGTTCCGCAATTTGCCGCGGGGTGGCGCTGCGGTCGCAAATCACGATTTTTCGTTTTTCCTCAATATCTCGCGAAATAAGGGAGATATCGCAAAATGTTACTGGTTATAAATTATTGCAAATTGAATTTGCTACAAATTATGTCGAAGAAAATTTTCTGTAGCTCTTAATCTGTAGCCAGAAAACGCAAAAAACGAAATTTCGGAAAATGTTTTTTTTTTCGTGATTAATGGCAGTTAATTAGTCTAATTGTTGATTACATACCATAATTAGTTGTTTAAGCTACGAAATTAGCGTTATTTTAGTGTTTTTCCGACGCTAAAAAATCTTCACTTTTTTAAAACACTAAAATAACGCTAATTACATGGATTAAACGACTTATCATTGTATATAATTAATAACTACACCAAGAAGAAGCCTTTAATCAAGAAAAAAAAAACATTTTCCGAAATTCAGTTTTTCGCGTTTTCTGGCTACGGATTAAGAGCTACAGAAAATTTTATCTCACATAATTTGTAGGAAATTTAATTTGCAATAATTTATAACGAGTAACATTTTGCGATATCTCCCTTATTTCGCGAGATATCGAGGAAAAACG